>BLKR01016450.1:0-27475 GCA_011170035.1 Teleogryllus occipitalis | reverse complement strand
GCAAAGACGTTTGATCTGTTGTCTTCTCTTGTTCATTGAAAACGCGTGATGTTAATAAATAATCACGTTGAAGAACAATAAATAGAAAGTATAAACTTAGATAGTTACATATTCATGTAAAGTTGTTACGGTTATAAAATATGGATCTACAATGCAAGAAATAAGTCACTGATACTATAAGATTCAGGACCCTAAACTTTTCCATTCAACACATCCGCATTGTTGTTTTCTGAAGTAGAACGCCAGTTGGCCAAGCGCCGTTTCGTCCTAACGGCGAAGTGGGCGGAAGAGCTTCCCTGGCTGGCCCGTTGCGCCTCCGACCTTCAGCGCTGCGCCGCCCCCCCTCCGACGCTCTCTGGCGCGGCGCGGTGCTTCCTCGTGGCGTACGAGCTCAGTTTATCCAAACACCTTATGCAATGCAGAGCCTATTTCTCTTCGAAATCGTTGCACGTTGTCTCCGACTTTGGTAAATACTTCCCGGTTTCTCGCCTCCCGTTTCTTAATGTATTACGAGAATTCCAAAGGGCCAGATGACAACAGTTCATGTTCGTGCATAAAAAAGTAATGAAAATGCGTGGTAGGATTCTGAATTATCATTTCAACGCACAATAAAATCATTCTATGAACTGGAAACGGTTACATTACTTACAATAAGTACACCAAAATATTGTTGGCCATCATACAATTAGCTTGCGGCAGTAGATTCACAAATTAGATACATTGCACTAAAGGATCAGATGACAATCAGGACAAATTGACAAATTGACAATCAGGATGATGGTGTTAATGAAGTAGAATGCTTCAGAGTAAAGTTTTTGTTACCAACGAACCATTTATTTTGAGATTCTGTGCTGATTGTTATTCGAAGTGAAAGTTCGCAGTCACAAATAAACACTTTATCGAAACAAGAGCCAGCGATCCATTTCTCAGCTCTTTTCTCTCCTTCCAAATTCAAGACGGCCGATGCCGCTGCGCCAACACCTTCCACCAAGCACTTCGTGCTGCCAAGAGGAACCGCACTCTTCCGCCGCGGGGCGCGGCTCCGAATAGCAACTGAGCAGGCGAGCCCCGTTGGCACCGTGCTCTGGCCCCGCGCCGCCCGCGCCGCCCCCGTCGCACCCAACCCAGCCGCCATCGAATTGAATTGAATTGAATTTGCCTTATTTTACGTGGCGAGACTCAGGCCATGAGGCCTGCTCTTCCGCCTGACCACGCAAATTCCGCTACGCTCCTTTCACCAACCATGGGAGAAAGAAGGTAGGCTATTACTTTGGGCGACGAAACAGGCGATTTGAATTTAGCTCAGAAGCGTCATTTAGGCTTGAGGATCTTTTACATGCAGTAAATCTACGTACTAACATGGGACAGCCGGCTTAACTTCCCCTCCGAAGGAAGGCGTACGAAGGATTCTTTCGCCCTTAAAAACAGGACAATTGGGTTTACATGAACGGCCACGGTATCGCAAACTAGATTCAATTACAAAATGCACAGTATCGAATAGTAAACTATGTATTGCAGTACTATGCCAGTGGGAACACGATTTTCATACTCGTGAGAGGATTGTTGTCTAGCAAGCAGTCCTACATTACATAATACTTCAGGCTTCGACCAAGGATTTGAAAATAATATGTGAAGGAGACAGTTTTAAAACCAATCAAATAAATTTAAAAAATATAAAATGAATAAAAATATTAAGAGTACTTACAACTTATTATAGGTAAGAATATCTTATTGTGCAATGTTAGAAATCAAAATTTTTGAAGAGCTGATAAAACATCTCTCCAATAACAAATACCGTGTATTTTTGAATAATTTATCAACTTTTTTAGTACCAAGACCGTGTATTAAAAGTTTTTCCGATGAAAATTCGCCGTTTTTCCCCCGCAGCATTACTTAATGTTATCTCTACTGCGTAAGCGGTAGGGAGACAGTAACTAGTACTTCTACATAATGGCACAGACTTTCTCGTACTGGCTAGTTATCTCATTTCTTTGGTCTGAGCTAGCTTTTAGGACTTCCCACATACTCTTGACAGCTGCCAACTATCGCGGCCCAAACTACATTTTTCGAAAATGTTCATTTTTTTCTGTTTCTTCATGAAAGAACTAAAATATTCCTTTAAGAATAATATAGAAGAGTGAAAACTCGTTCTATAAGGAAATTTACTTTGAAAAAATTGGAGCCGGTTTAATGAAAATATCGTTTAAGCTCTAGTGTAAATGTGAAAATTAAAATTCTTTTCGACATTTTTTTTTGAATTTTCGAAAAAATTTTTGAAAGTCATTTGAAGTACTTCGACACACAAATACAATGATATATTCAAATTGGTAGAAATGTGCATATTAATGGCGTGATTACATTTCTGTAATTTAAAAAAAAAAAAAGAACACAGAAAAATAAATTTTCAGTCTTATTAAACAGTGCAATTAGCATTATGCGAAGGAAATGTTATAAAGAAATTTGGGACGGTTCTTGAGAAAATGGCGTTTGAGCGTTTCTGAAAAATGCAGAACATTGAACACATTATCACAGAAAACTTTTGAGTTTTCGGGAAATTTTATCAGACATCATTTAAAGAACATGTACTCGTAAATATAATTGTGTCAAGAAATTGCCACTAATGTAAATAGTAACGATGTGAGAAGCTAGTCAAAAAAATTATACTTTTGTAATTTTTGAAGAAAGAAAAGAATAGACCAAAATGGCGTTTATGTGAACCTATAGAGCACCATCCCTATCAAAAGTTTAAATTAAAAGAGTTATTTTATAAAATTGGTAATATTGCACGCAATATTTCACGAAAACAGCTATGATTATCAAAAAAATGTACAAGATCTTAAAGAAAGTACTAATTATGAAGATCAAATTTCATTTGAAAGAAAAATCTATCTTCAATTTTATAGTTGTAGGAAGATACAAAAAAAATCAAACTTTTGCAATTTTCCAAAATTCAGACGTAACCCTGAAAATCGGACCTGCCCCATTTTTATGAGAGTATTTCACTCTATTCTTACAAGAAATATAAAGAAAAAAATTTGGAGTCATTTTTGAGAAAATTTTTAAAATGTCCCTAGGGTGTCATGTAAAGTAACCCCAAAAATATATTAATGTTTTTCAAAATTGTTCACATACAACTGACGGACACAGACGGACGAACGTTTTGAAAAAACAAGAAAAAAATAATAAAAAAATAAAAACCACCACTTCTTCGGTATTCGGGGACCCCAAAACGTATATTTCCGTTGAAATCTCAAAATATATTTTCCGCAGCATTACATATCTATCTCTATATTACGTATGAATACGTAGGAAAATAAATAAATAAATAGTACATTACGACGTCTATCGAATAGTAAACGTCGACATTGGGTCTATGAACCCAGAACATGATGCTCCGTGCAACTGTCGACGAAAAGGACACCTTGATTTCTCAGACATAAGTAGCGGACCGGGGTCCCGGGAAAATGACTGCACGTACAAGAGGCTGTTGTGCGTGGGCGGGCGGGCGCGAAGACGAGCGGACGTATGTTGGAATTCATAATGCTTGTTGTTCGTGATCCCGAAAGATTTGAATTGCTTACTTGCATATACCTACTAGGCTAATAATCCAGGAGCAACGGTTGAGCCTACAAAGTTAAGATACGTGTTTGTGTATATGTATGAGTGGTATTGCGCAAGATAATTGCAATAACTAGAAGTGAAATTTGCTCACGCTTATAGGAGCGTAGGTGTGACACTCACGAATTAACATTATCCAGCTGTTTACATCAGTGAAGCGCGTGAACACGTTGAGCTTGGACGTTGACTTTTTTTTTCTTCATTTGTTCATCTTAGATTCTCGTTCCATAACTTTCCAGTCCAGATTTATTATTGTCAAGTACATAGAACGGGAACCCAAAACGATTAGAGGGGGAACGGCTTTTAGGGGAGCACGTTGCAATCAGAACCACCTTATTAGCCGAAGACGTGAATTTCACGGGCCATGAGAGAATTATCATGAAAGATCAATGAAAATCTCTGTTGGGACGTACGACCCTTGGAAACGAGGTCTTTAAGAAGCTTCGACCAAAGCGACCTCGACAAGTGGTGGTGGGCTTTGAAAGGTATTATTTCTCTGTAATTTGATTCATAGGCCAGTATTCCATTGATCCAGAAGGAGTTTGTAACACAGTTTGCAAAACATTAACAATGCCAATTTCAATATTTTTGTTACAAATTGAGTAAAATAAAAATAAAATACTCCTTTAAATGAACATTAATGTTACATATACTATAAGAACTGTCCAATGTCTGTATTCTAGTTTTTCTATTACTATGAAGAATCTAATGGTATAAAAATAATTTTGCATTACAAAATTCTGGTTTGGGGAGAGAGTGTGAATGTTATGTGTGTTTGGGAGTTTTGGAAGAGTGGTGAATATGTTATCGTTTGCTAATCTCTTTTTGACAAACTTTTAATTTCATTTACACATTTATTACACGAAATATTGCATATTATTTCAGATATAACAGAATAAGAAATTTGAACTATTTAAGATGGATTTCACCAGACTCAAATATGTCGCCCCTATATTGTACTCTTGTTCTTTACGCCTTTTACATTCTTCTAAAAATATAAATAAATTAAGAAAATTGCAGTTTTCATTGTTGTTGCAGAATTTCTTTTCTATCGTTTTCTACTGATGGATAAATCGCCATCATTTTCGAACGAGTTCACGGAGGTCGTACAAACAGCACAAACAAATGTTACAATGTTTGAGAGAGAAGTCAACGAACTCCGCTGTTGAAAACACAGGAGACTCATCCACGAAACTTTTTGTTGACCTTCCGAATGAAGGTCAGCTAACATTACATCCTAGTGTCGGATAACTTATTGGAGTGCCAGAGGCAACATGTCCGCGCCCCACGCACGCAGAGCGCCTTCCACATGGCCTGCCCTCCTCGCAGCTGGAGCCCATCTCTCCATCAACGCCCGAGACTGCTGAGGAAGACGCGGGCTGGGACTCGGCGTTAGAGACGGGCTTAACAGCTTTTCTTCAATAACTGCTATCACAAAAGCAGCTGACTCGTAATAGCTGTTATTAATAACAGTTGAAAAATAACAGGTCCATGACCAGCAACCTAACATGGCCGACTGCTAAGAGTTAAAGCAGTTGTAGCGACTGCTAAGAGTTAAACCACGCAAAACGAATAACGTTGGTAGCACCGTAAAGCCTGTGCAGCTACCATACGGCGCTTCCTTGCACTACTTTCCCTAACATGTTTGGACAGAGAAGCAGCTGATATGAACGAGACTGGATGAACTGCCAAGGATGAATAGTAATTCATATCATGTGTAGCGAATGTGTATAGAATATTACTAAAATGAAAGTGATTCGGGTTCAGATTGCAAATATTGTTTCAAATATGCAGCTTGTGCATAGTGAGGTGACGAGTACCAAAAATAATGAGGAGAAACGGTGTTTTTGCTTACCTATAGCTAAAGTGTTAATGACTGTCGAATATCAAGTATTATAATGTGAGATATTTAATTCTCACTCATTTTATGTATGTTTTATTTTAATGTAACTCGTTTTATTTTATCGGACCTAGGGAAAAATTAGTTGATCTCACATAAGCAGTCATGGGACAGAAATAAGTTAACATATTGGACGGACTTAATTTAAAGGAAAAACATCTTGTTGTAGTGTATACAATAAAATATAAAAATATTGTGGCACATGGAGCGTAATAATGACGAATTATGTATTAATGAATCTATAATTTGATCAATGGCAAATCATGATTGATTAGCTTCAGTGAAGTTGTTATCGTACACAAATGGTTGCCACAAAAGCTTATAGTAGTTCGGATTAGGCCCAATAGGTTGCAGTTCTATGCATTTGAACCGATAACAGCCAATAACAGGATAAACGAAATAACTGTTATTTCGCGTAACAGTTACGAAACGTTAACGGTTAAAAATAACAGTTTAGCTGTTAAGGGTACATCCCTACTCCGCGGTCGTCAACCGCTCACAGAGAATGCAATGCATACACGACCGCCTGCAACCTGCATACGTTGGAAAACCAACGGACCCTATACTGATCTCGAAATTAAAGTTACTACCAATTTTGAAGTACGGAGTGATGCATTGTTATAAAGAACAATACATTCGAAAAGTATTACCTGCAATAAATATACATTTTTATATTAAAAAATCTGACTTTCTTCAAATGATTGATGAAGTGAATTGTAAGAATGAAGGACAAAAGTTAGAGAGAAGCAGTGCTAGTATTTTTTAAGTTTTATCTTGTCTTAAAACGTGTGGAATTCTAAGCTTTTGAATTCCGTAAATAGCGAAGTATTAGTGTAAAATTAACACTTTGAATATAATGGCGGCAAAATATCACTTAAGCAAAACCTAGACGTAATGAAGTAAGTTCTCAAAAAAACATGATCGCTAAGAAACTGCAGGAAGTTTGATTGACGGCAGCATCGAAATTAGCGTAAATGAATTATCGAAACGTTTTAAAGGAGCCAATTTGAACAACCTTTTGTTGACTTTTACTTCTGAGCATTTTGATTGAATTTCTTAAAATGGTTTGTTAATGAACTCTTCCAAGTCAAAGACCCAATGAATGCAACCAGTACTGATCTATAAAGAGAATTTCCATTGAAAGAAATCTCTTCGTAATTTCAATATCAGTATAATAAAATATGTTTTCGAAGAAGCGAAAAAAGACAGTTATATTCTCAAATACATCGAAATTGTTTGAATATCTGACGAATATTATTCATTCAAATGATTTTTTCTCTGAATAATCGTTTCATTAATTATGTTTCCATTAGGAAATACATAAGTACAGTTCTACAAACTCATGAGAGTAAGATATTTATTTAAGTTTGAAGCACTGTTGATTAATTGGTGTTTCCAGGCGCGTTAACTGCTACAATAATTAGTTCCGTAAATGTAGGGCATGTTTTTTATCACCAGAGGTGACGGTGATCTTCCTCCGCTCGATAACGAAATTCAGCGCCGAACTACCCCGTTGGCTAACCCGGTTTTCGTCAACCAAGTATCTCCCACTAGCAGGACATCGCTCCAGTCTGGACAAGCTCTAAGCTCCAGTCATGTCTTCCGCCATGCGTGGTAGTGTAAGTGTAAATGTGTGTAAGTAAGAACTGAGGCTAGGACAAAGAAAAGGAAGGAAAGATTGCAAGGGGTCCGTGGTCTGTTTGTTAGATACTGATCCGGCATTCATCTTGTGACGATGAAAGAAACCACGGCGAACTTCCGATCAGAGAAGCTGGCTGCTAGAATTATCCTCCAGACAGTTGCTGAATTCGACCTAGCTATGTCACTAGAGATGAAAATTCTGCCACTGTCGGGTGTCGAACCCTAGGACATCGCGGCCAGCACCACTGCAGCGACGTCAATTGATGCCTTGAGCCGCCTGCGCCGGGAAACCCATCGTTCTTTGCGCCGAGAAGCATGTGGGCAAGCGTGATGTTGCCGCGCATTGCAGCGAGTGTACGTGCCGGAGCGCCGCGCGGGCGGAGGGCGAATGAGGGCATCGCAGCGGCGGCGGCGGCGCAGAGGGCGCGCGTGTCGCAAGGCGAGCGGCTCTGCTCGCGGCCCTCAGCGCCCGCGCTTCCTCGGCACATGTTCCGCCCCCCTCCGTCCCCCCCCCCCCCGATGCTCGTGGCCGTCGTGCTGCTCCAGCGCCGCGCGCGCCGGTGTCGACACCCGCGCGTTGCCTCAGCCAGCCGCCCGCCCGCGCGGCGCCCATCCGCTGGGGCGCAGCGCATTTTCGTTTTCCCCCCCGCCAGTAGCCCTGGCGGAGTGGTAGTTTATTACATTTCGGTATACATGCGCCGCAGCTCGATGGCTTTTGCGGCAGAGAATAGGGCAGTGCTTACTTACTAACTTAATACTAACTTAACCTATGGATGAAGCCGGCGCTTTGGCCGGCAACCTAAGATAACATTCGTGCTTTTATAGTCTTTTAATGTTTTTATTTGTATAGTCTTGATAGCGCAGCGCAAACACGAGGGAGGGTCTTTATTCTACAGCTCGATTTTGGGCTTCCTGCTCGCAGATGGGAAGACGATGGCTGAGCAGTCGAAAACCGCTCATTCTAAAATTATATGCATTGGTAAAAACGTTTTGTACTTGTAATCGTGTGTTTGCAGAGGCGCACCCGGTATTTTTTTCGACGAGAGGGGGAGTCAACAGGTGCAGTGTTCAGCCGACTTGATGTTTTCTATGGAGAATTTTTGCGTTATGTTGAATATGATATGTATTTTTATTTGCTGTCTTACAGTTAATATTTATAACTTAAACAATTGACATACTTTATAGCAAGCATAGGAAATTTGCAAAAGCTATATTTTATGCATATGAATCATTACCTTCTTCGAGGGTCGGAAGTCCCACAAACACTCTCCCCTTGCGTCTGCAACTGTTCTTTTGTAATCGTGTATAATTACTAATTACGACTGTTCATGGTAGAATGCAATCAAAAGAGCAGTGAAAATTTTCTTAAAATCACAAGAAAATTTCACATAAAATATTGCAAAGCTGCTATCTATCTCCGCCGAAACATTTTTTCACATTTGCTAAATTTTTCGATTTCTTAATGGCAAAAAAGAAAAAAATTATCTTAAGAATATAATAAAAGAGTAAAACCTCGACCTATACGGAAAATTGCGTTAAAAAAATTAGAGCTGTTCTACGAAAATGACGTTCGAACTATTGAGTTTTCGAAAAGAAAAATATTGGAAGTTATTTGAAGTGCTTTCAAATAACTTTCAAAACGTCTGTTCGTTCGTCGTCTGCCCGTCTGTCTATCTGTGCGTCTGTGAACTTCTCTAGCGCCTAAATCTTATATAGTTTTTCAAAATGGATATTACCCGGTTGACTTGGCTCACAAATGCAATAATGTATACAAATTCCTGGAAATGTACGTATTTAAATCATGAGAGATATTTTAAAATAAATTATGTGTAATTTTTGAAAAAGGAAAAGAATACAGCAAAATAAATTTTAGATCATCTTAAACAGTGTCGTACGAAAAGTTTGAAGAAAAAAATTGGAGCCGTTTTTGAGAAAATGGCGTTTGAGCGTTTCTGAAATGCAGCATATTGAGTGGGTTTTAACAGAAAACTGGAGAGTTTTCGAGAAATTATGACACATGTACTCTTAAATTCAATAATGGGAAAAAATCGCCGCTAATGTAAATATTAACGACATGAGAGGCTAGCCAAAAGAATTACACTTTTGTAATTTTTAAAAAACAAAATAATATAGCAAAGTGGCGTTTATGTCATCTCATAGAGTACATTTAGCAACATCTTTACCAAAAGTTTGAAGAAAAAATTTGGAGCCATTTTCAAGTAAATCTTGTTTTTGTTACTTTTTAAAATTGCACAAATTGCATGTGTTATTGCGCGAAAACTATTAAAATTTTCAAAAAATGTACATGAACTTAATGAATGAACTACTTACAGACAAAATATTTCATTTTCAGAAAAATTCTAATTTTGGAGGAAGACTCCGAAAAAATTCAAACTTTTGCAATTTTCAAAAATTCATAGTTAACTGTGAAAATCGGACCTATTCCACCTTTACAAGTGAATATTTCTCTATTTTTTTAAAATAGATCCATTTTTGAGAAAATTGTGAAAACGTGCCTGGGACTTTCCGTAAAGAACCCCCAGATTTTAAAGAAAGTTTTTCAAAATCTTAGCGCCTCGAGTGGAGCCAGATCGACCGGGGAATATACATTTTGGAAAAAATCCTACTTGTGGTTTAGGAGCTAGTGGTGTTCACAAAAGGGACAGACTGACGGACGTTTAAAAAAAAAACACCATTTCGGTATCAGTGGACCCCAAAACGTGTGTATCCGTTAAAATCTCGAAATCAATTTTCCGCAACATTACATAACTTTCTCTGTACTACATGTCACTCCGTGAATGTTTGTATACGAAAAAGGAAAAAAACTGACAATGAAATCTGAACGTCCAGGGCCAGTTTTCAGTTGGCCGTGCGGAAAGAAGGCGCAGGTATTCGCCCACGGCGGCTTGTTGACCGCCTCTCCATGTGCGAAATGCGAAGGAAGACGTAGAACATACCAGTGCATCGAGGTCATCTTGAGCGAGTGAGAGTTCCTCCTGTGAAGATACGACAAGCAGCCTTCGTTTGGAGGTCTCAAAAGGTTTCTCTAAATGGAAAAAATATTAACTAATATAAAATTGAAAAAAAAATTAACTAAAATAAAATGAGCTCATAGTTTAATGTCTATTAATAAGTAAATGAATAACTATTATACTGTGTTTATTTAAAATAGTATGATTGCAATCATTCAATGCAATGATTTAAAATAGTCAGTTACATTCATTCGAAACAATTTTATTTAGATCAAATATCCAGAAATCGTCGATTCTTATGAAAAATCATTTGCCTACGGCGTATACATTTGCATACCGAAATATGAATTAGTTGTATGTCGACGCGTAAACCAATATGTTTGAACGGATGGAAATGCCTCACTCGAAAGAGCGTTTGAATATCAGCTGAGACCTACCGGTGGGTGAGATGTTTAGGGCAGTCATCTGACGGTTTGTTACGATGTATGCTACGTTTAAACTCATCCTCATGTTTCCTCATGAGTATTGAAAGGATGTTAATGGTACTCTAGGTCTCTAACAAAGGATGCTAATGGATCTCTAAGTCAATTAGTAGTCTCACTTCCGTGCTCCGATTATATATTTTCAATGGTGACATTCCAAAATTCACCAATGGACTACTAGCTGAAAAACTTTCTTCAACTATCTCGAATATAAATGTTCAACGTATTTATCATTACTCACATTTGTTTATTCTAGTAACACGTGTGCTAAAGCTATATCATTTTTACAAGATTCATGTCCTTAACCATGAATCTCATATCTCAAAAGTATGTATTATATTTCCGGCAAAATAAATTATATTGCTACAGTACAGTACCATTTATGGATCGCAGAATTAACAGACCCACCTGATACGCCCAATTTGAAGAAGCTTAAAACCAAGTAGTTTGCCCCACCTTCTTCTCTCGCCACTCGCCCACTCTCCCCGACAGAGAAGGCATCGCCCTTTCGCCAGCGAACACCCAGCGCACGCCTCCCACCGCCTCCGCCCCTACCGCCACCCACTCCCTCCCTCAGCAACGCCTTAACTAACTACGAGACAACGGTTGCCTCTGCAGCGTCTTTGAACGGAAGGCCCTATCCTAGGGTTCTGGTTCCGACGGTGGACAATAGCTGGAGACTTAGAACGACTTCAGCCCTTGTCTGGAGGAAAATTCAAGCGGGCACCTGCTCTGATATGTAGTTTTACGTGGTTTCTTCGACCAATACCTGACTATTGCCAGGGTACACAGCAGTATACAAACTGATCGAGTGTGCTTCCATCCTCATCCTTGTCCTCTCCTCTCCTCCACCACACACACACACACACACAAACACACTTAAATGCACTTTACTGCCAGACATGACGGGTCACCAGAGTTTGCTAGAGCCTGTCACGGATGAGGTGGTGCGGAGATATGGGGGGGGGGGGAAGACCGGCAAGCCGACATGTTGGTCGGCGCCAGATCTCACGTTCTATCGGGGGAGGAACACTCCCAACCTTCCGCTGTGACAAGCACTACACTCGCAGCACTGATGATCAAAGTAGTTGACGCGTCCCAAAGCGTCTCACGTCATCGCCCCCGCCATCGCCAACTCCACCATCAACGGGGTTTTCGGCCGCCAACATCGCCGCCCCCTTTTCTATCACTACCTTCAGCATCTATGGCCCCCTCATCTTCTACGCCACCTTCACCTTCACTTAGATATCCCTTCTGCCTCCGCCGCCGCCGCCCACGCCGTGAGAGCCCTCCGCCTGCGGCGCTGCGATGCCAATCGCCGCTCGAAGGCAGCGCAACCAGAGGAGAGCGCCAGATAAGGAAGAGCCCCCGAGAGCAATAGAGCGCAGAGCCCCGCACGAGGAGAAAGGACGCCGGATTCGACCACCGTTCACCGCTCTATTGCCATCAATATTCATTCGGGTACTTTTCTCTGTGGCATTAGATTCCGCATAATACGCACGCACGATCCAGTTTCCCTGATCCATTGCGCAAATGCTGAGATGGCCCCTTGTTTTGCTTCTGGACATAAATGTAACTTCAGTTTCTGTGCACGTCTTCTAGAATTCAGTGGGAAATACAATTATTCAAATTAATGTTTCTATGTTGTCGCGGCAGAAAGTATTATTCCGAAGGACAACATGGATTAGAGCCAAAATTTATTGCTTATTTATCCTTGAAAATAGATTTTATTACATGGGAGGGTTTTTTTTAATAATTTAAGTAGTATATGACTTAGTGTAGGGATCACAGAATTTTGAAAATGTGCACACAATTCATTTTTCCCCATAGCACGTCATACGCAGTTTCAACTGTTTTTTTTACGTTAAATAAATAAATAAATAAATCTTTAGGCTAGACTAGTATGTAAGTATGCCCATTAAATGCATGAACGATTTCATGCAAACCTAAATCTCTCTAAATGAGCGCTCACATCGCTGTTGGCATCGATTAGTAGAGATCTCGTCCAGCTGAAATAGTATCGATTATTTGCCGCAATTCCCACGAGAGATTCTGACGTTCTGAAAGTTAGTTGAACCATTTTATTCAACCTCAAAATTTAAAAACCTATAATTCGCCGCTCTTAAGATGTGAAAACCAGCACATTTTCTGCGGATTATTTTCTCAAAAAAATTGAGTTCATTAAACTTCCATTGGAAGGTAGCAGAGCCACAAAACTAAATCCGCTAATAATGCAAGTATACGCACATAAGTAGACTGCAAATTTGGCGCTTTTTATTTATAAATGATTAGTAATGAAATCTGATTCATATCTCTATTTTTTAAAATTATTAACAAAAGACAAAAAATTGGTGCCCCCGCTCCTCCCGCCAGCGTCGTCGAGGAAGGAAGATGGCCGCTCCTTCTAAACAATTTGCCGGAAACAATTCACACTATATGCCACAATTTGCCGGTGACAAGTGCTTAATATAATCTGTAATGAAAATAGTAGTGCTACAGAATAATACAGACTTTCTCGTACTACTTAGTTTCCTAATTTCTTTGGCTGGGTCTAGCTTGTCGGTCGCGCCTCATCCTTGTCGGTCGCGCAAAAGTGCCAGCTGCCATCTATCGCCGCCCAAACATAATTTTTTCACATTTACTTCAATTTTTCAGTTTCCTAATGAGAGAAACGAAAATTTACTGTAAGGAAATAATACAAGAGTAAAATCTCGTCCTATATGGAAACTGTTGTTGAAAAATTTGGTGCCGTTTTTACAGAATATGACGTTTAAACGGAACTGTAAATGCGAAATTTGAACAAAAAGTTTGAAGAAAAAAGTTGGAGCAGTTTTGGAGAAAATTTTGAAAATGCCGTAGGAGCTTTATGTCATGTTGTAAAGAATATTTAATTAACTCCAAATTAAATTAAATTAATTGAATTAACCCCAAATTTTAAAGAATGTTTTTCAAACTCTCAAAGCTTCGACTCGAACTAGATAGACAGGGTTTTCTTCAATTTGGAAAACATCCTACGCATGGATTAGGCGCTAGTGGTGTTCACAGATGGACGGACCGACGGACAGACAGAAGGAAGGACGTTTTTAAAAAAAACGAACACTTTTTCGATATCAGTGGACCCCAAAAGTGTACTTCCATTGAAATATCGAAGTCGATTTATTGAAGCCTTACACAACTTTCTCTATACTACGCATATTACTTTGCATATTCGTACGTATACAACAAAGTAAAAAATGCCACGGACTGATTAGTTAAAATTAACTGGCAGCCAGAAATATCTAGTGTGCGAGCGCCTTCCGAGATAAGAGAAGAGTCGCTTCCAAATTATTGCCCATATAAAATCACACACTATGCCAAACATCGACGGTAGTAATCAGTAAATATATTTTGTAATAAAAAAAATTGCTGCGAATCGATTAGTTAAAATTAACCGGTATTGAAACCCAAAAACGCCCCTCTCGCGAGAGCATTTAGAGAAAAGGTAACCGTTGCGTCTATTACTCGTAACAAATCAAACTTTGCCAAAATGTGCTCGCAAGAAAAGCTAAATATATTCTGTATTGAAAAAATTTGCCGCGGAATCATTACTTAAAATTTACTGGTATTGAATATCTTGAAGGTTAGCTGGTAATGAGATGGTTTTTACTTTTTATTTTCTCTCTTCCGCTTCCGCACAAAAGAGAAAGTTATGTAATGTTTGGGGGGAAACGGGGAATTTCAGGTGGAAAAATTTATATTACAGGACCCTGATAATTAAAAAGTGGATAAATCCAGTTACTGGATTTAGAAAAAAATCTTCTAACACGTGCTGTGCCCAGAATGTTTTGATAGTTCTTGATACCAATGAATTGATTGACGGCAAAACGTGACTGTCCGTGGTCAATGCTAACGCCTAAACCGTTTAGCCGATTTTTTCCAAAATTGATATTAGTATAATAATTTAATATAAGAGATTTTGCCTTCAAGGACCATTTTTCTCCATAGATAGTTATTTCATTAAGGTCTTGTTTATTTTTTAAAATTTTAGTAGTTTTCACGTAATATTGCGTGCAATAATTGCAGTATTAAAAAAAACAAGATCTTTTCGAAAATGACTCCAAATATTTTCTTTAAACTTTTGGTATTATTAGTGCTAAATGTATTCTATCAGATGATATGACCGTCATTCTGTTCCATTCTTTTTTTTAATACAAAAAGAATGACTTGTCTTTCGAGTCGTTAATATTTACATTAGCAGCGATTTTTTTAACATTATTGCATTTACAAGTACATGTACTTGAAGTGATGTCTCTATGAAGTTTTCTCTAACTATAATGTTTTCTGTGAAAATGATCTCAAAATTCATTTTCAGAAAGGCTGGAACTCCTTTTTCTCAAAAACGACTCCAAATTTTTTCTTCAAATTTTTCTTACAGATAATGCTAATTGCTAACTGTTTAAGATGACAAAATTCATTTTTCAGTATTTTTCGGTTTTTCAAAATTACCCTAATGCAATTTCTTTTAAATCTCTCACTGCGTTAATTTGCACATTCCTGTGATTTGTTTTCATTTTTGCATTTGGAAATGAAATTTCTTTAAATTACTTCAAAAAAGTTAAAAAAGTAAAACGTTTTCTGTGAAAAAGAGCTTTAAATTTTGGATTTACAGTAACGCTTAAGAAACATTTTCTTAAAAACGACTCCAAATTTTTGGCTAAAAATTGTCTTTGGTAAACATTTTTTGAATAGGGAAGTTGAGGTGCTTCAAATTACTTCCAATTAAGTTATCCTTACTGAAGGGAATTTCCTTACTGGAGATATTTTGAAGAAAATGGCGATAAGGCGTTACTGCAAGTGCAAAATTTGAAGCGCATCTTTCACAGAAAGCGTTTGAGTTTGCGAAAAACTAGCATTTGAAGACATTTAAAGAACTTCCACTGACAATTACAATAATGTTCGCTGAACCATAACGTCTTATACTGTTTCTCGAAGATTAAGAAAGGTCTAATAAAGTGCCGGAACAATGGCCATTAAAAAAATCTGTTTTTGAGGCCTAAACTCAAGAGAATTCCTCCTTGAGAAAAAAACATGGTATATAGCAGATACGTTTTTTGTTTCCAATGAAACTCCTGTTGTGTGGTGAAGACTAGTGTGCAATTATTTCTATATGAAAAGAAATTTCTTTCAGCCACTCCGAATTCAATTTAAGTCCCGATCGGCGATGTTTTGAGTTCGAAAGTTTAAAATGCATGGAGCAATTGTAAACACTGGAGTGGATTTTTATTTTTATATTTTGTTAGGTCGCTATTGAACAACTTGGTCAAATGGTGACCACTGTGATTGTTGAAACTGTAGGGAGAGCACAAGTTGGAAAAAGAAAATGCACACACACACACACACACACACACACACACACACACACACACACACTCAGACTCACACTCCCGACACTCCCACATACACACACACACAATAAATTCCATTCTGTAATTATTACAAATGTTTCTTTTTCTGTACTCATATAACGGATTTGAAATTTTACTGAATGAACTTATATAAAATCTATAATTAATTCTACAATATAATAATTAATATTCGTGTATTAGGAAACTAAAATATTTTTATACTTTGCGAGAATGGAGTTAATATTTTTGAGCTGAGAAACAAACGTTTTTGCAAAACTTGTTTAATAATGATATTAATTAATAGAATCCCGGCCATTTAATCTACAAAGAGGATAGAAATAAAAAGGAATAAAGAGATATGTGGTTTGTTGGATATATTTTAATTTTTTTAAGAAGTAAAATTTAGCTATTTTAAATCGTATCTTTGAATTGAAATGTTAATTTATATTTTAGATAAAAAATAAAATATTGAACTAAGATAATACAAAGACGATCCAATGTATACAATTTAGATAAATATAGGTCTGTAACATTGAAAAAACTACAATTTCTTAACGGATATACCACAGTAGATTTGAATAGTGAAGAAATACTTATGGGAGAGTGAGCAGGGATCGTAGCAAAGACCGCACCGGATGACACTATTTCCAACGACTCTACCGCCTTATGTATTATTCATTCAGGTAATAATCCTCGGATTCCACCAACAGCAAGAACGAGCATTAAACTACCGTTTCCAGATACGGAATTCAAACCTCTTCTTCAGCAATCTACAATATTAGCCCATTACTCTAATTCTCTTCGGAGCGAGGTTTTCGAATGGAGGTTAGGAGCGGCAGCGACAGCGTCGTAATTGCAGGGCAATGTGGGTAGCGGGCGCTCCTGCTGGAATGAGGAGGAGACTGCACCGGCAGCTATGACAGCCTCATACGACGCGCCAGTTAACCAGCTAGCATTATAGAATAAACTCCTATCCCCGTACAACAAAAAAAGAACAATAACGCTAAATCAAATGAAATCAATTCACATCCTAAAGGATAAATTAATCAAACTAATAAAGATAAAAATAAACTAACCACTGGACAAAACAATATATTAAATAATTAGATATTATAGGATAAGTTTGTTCCTTACAAAATAACTTAATAGCATCAGCAAAAGGTTGAGGAATACCCATAATACCTACCTTATTAGGACCTTTACGAATCTGAATATAACCCAAAACTTTACGTTCCAACAAAGTTAAAAAAGCCACACCAATCAAAACAAAAATAACCAATACAACATAATTGATCAAACCCAATAAATAATTAAACAATACAGTACGCGCACTCGCTACTGCTCTTTAGTCGCTGTGCGAGCACTAGGTCTCCACGGTTGTCTCCTATTTTATTGCAGTAGTATGCTTACCTTTTGCAGTTCTCGCACGCAACCGATCTTTATAAATGAGGTCTCCAAAGAAAGACAATTTCACGAGTGACGAATTGCACTTTGACTTTAAAAATATGAAGGATTTGTTTTAAAAAGCACATTTAAATCTTCACGTCAAATGCAACACGCAACACTCGGGCAGTTATATCGTTAAATAACTCGTAAACGAAGCGTTTTAGGGCATTAAAAAGTAAAAGCCTGAGGCCTCAATGAAACGTTCCTCGCACTATAATCTATAGGATGAAATATTCCGGGACATTCTATTAATGTGTGCCGGTTTGGTGTTTATTGATACTTCCAATACCACCTATACATGGATGAATACAGAATATATTCCTCCATGAACTCTATTTCATCCCTTGGTGCAGGTGTCCATCTTTATGACACACTTACAAGTCATAGATTCCTCCATCTTAAATTATTTACGCTTTCTGTGTGCACCGTGGTTTACATAGACTGACGAGGTTTATTTGCATAATTATTAATTTAAGATTCGCTCTCGCGGCAACAACACGAAGTACTGTTAATAGTTGCTTGATACCGATCAAGATTATTTCTTATGCGTGTACTGCAACAAAAATTTAACATTTTTCTGTGGTCTACAAGTGCTGCGTACCTAGTTGTGGAGGGAACTAAAATGGAAACGGACCAAATGTTTCAGATCCAAGATACCCTGAGGAAAAAATAGAGAATACGCGAGAGATCTCGCACGGGGACGCTAGTATTGTTAAAAAGAACTCGTATTACAGTGTTAGGGGAAAATACACTCAATCCGAATCAAGTAAATTGAATTATTTCTTATTTTACGTCAGACCTGATCTTCCGCCTGACCACGCAACTTTCCTAAGCTCCTTTCGTTATCTAGCAAAGAAAGAAGGCACCACTCGGGTGGCGAAACAGGTGATTTAAATTTAGTTCTGATATTACTTTTGGCTTGAGAATTTTTCTATGCAGTATATCTACAACATGGGGCAGCCAGTTTTACTCCAGAAGGTAGGTGAACGAATGGATTATTTTACAAGCTTGTATTTAAAAGTTCATGGCTTCGATTGGGTAAATATAATAGGTCGATACGCTAACCGTTACATCATTGAAACTACTTACTTTCCAGAGTTGTAGTTTTGACTTTAGGCTACTAGGTTTGCCGGAGCAAAGTGATGCATCTTAATACAATCGGAAACACATTTTCTTCGTAATATGGTTCCACTTCTTCCGCCGCCGTTAGTGCCATGTGTGTAAAAGACGCATTTCTTACGAGGCATCTTAGAAACAGGAGCAGCATATATTGAAGCAATGCGGGGGCAGAGAGTGAACATTACAGCAGAGCAACTGTATCAGAATCTAGGTGAGTAGAAGTCCACAAAAATATTTTAATCGACTTTGCACAGGTTTCAAAACCATATGTTATTATTCAATTTTCTTTAGTCTTCTTGTTTCAAGAAGAAAAAAGTGAGTTAATTCATGAGTGCAATTTCCGTGCTTCATGGTCGTTGAAAAGAGCATCATTTTATAAGAATTCTCCTTAAACAACGGTAAGAACTAAACGGAATGATAAAATTAGTGACATGGAAGCAAGGACTCATGCGAATCAGAACTAGTTATTTTGTTACAAAACTCTGCGCGTGGGATGGGAATCACACTAATTTTAATTGTGGAAAGTGCTTACGCCATGCTCGAAAGAAAGAGTAGTGCTCGGTGAAAACTAATTGAGGCCTTTTCTCCTTTCCTGCCTCCGTCTGCCCACGAGGCTTAACCCGAATGAGTCCACAGTTTCCAGAGGTTGAGCCAATCGAAAGTCGCGAGAGACCTGGCACAACTCTGGCCAGGGGCGGGACGCACGGGCACTTCTAGCCGACCATCTCACTCAACTAACTGGTCGCCGCGCGGACCGCTTGCGCCTACCTGCGCCGTTTTTGGCGACTTTTTTATTTATTACATTTAATAAATTAATAATTTAATTTAATAAATTTGTTTATTATATTTAATAAATAAAAAAGTCGCCAAAAACGAACAAAAAAAAATGTTCAGGCATATCTGGGTTAATGAAAAAAATTAAAAAGTAGACCGCACTGCTCTTAGTAGACCGTACAACAACAAAAGTGAGGTTAGATTGCAACGATAAAATGGAGTCACCGTTTACACGCACGGACTTGTCGCTACGATCTAGAGAAATTTATTTTATTGAAATTCGCACCAACCTTCAACCAGGCTCCAATTCCGACAAAACGTAACGACCTCTGGTTTACACGTTCCGTCTTGCATGCAACGTTTTGTCGATGCAGGCAAATCGTTACGTTTTATTGTATCGTGTAAACCCGGATTTACATGTTATGCCCTGGCCTCGTGAGACGGAAACGTATTGTGAAAGATCAGCCCCCACGTGAGCTTCCTCCCTCCGCATGCACTTGTCTGCGACCTAGGCGCGGAAGCCATCTCGTCGGTTGACGTCTGCGCTTAGGTCGCGGCGCCTGCCGGGCAGCCAAGTACATACAGACTCCAGCTTCGGAAGCCTATGCTTTCATTTCTCCCTCCGTCCTTTCGGACGAACTTCAAGGTGGCACTTCGGCCAAATAGTGCATTTTTTATCAGGTGATAGAAATCGAGCTTAGTGAAGTGTTAGGCGCAACAGGTCAAACATTTTCTAATAAGATTAGACGAAACATTAACTCTTTACCTCGTGTTAGGGTTAAGACTTCAGAAAACGACTGCACTAAATGATATTTACTAGAATTTAACTAGGATTTGTTCTGTCAAAATGTACTGCTCACGTAAGAATTTGCAAAAATGAAAAAAAAGTATCATACACTGATCCGTTCTAAGCAACAATAGAGCGTGTATAATTCCAGAATACTAAAGTGTATAATTGAGACTGAAAGAACACCCAGAAATTAAAGCTTTGGACGGGAATAGAGATGGCCAAATTTTTACACAAATTCTCTGTGTAAGAAATATTCGTTAGTGGAAGTAAACTAATATATGAAATAAGAAATACGACTGTTAGTATATGGATTAATTCACTAGTTCACAAAACAAATACCGACTATTTTGCAATGACAATTTTTTTCCTCCTTCAAAATACATAGTACCTATTAAAAACAATTCATTCCATAACAATATGAGCGGATAATTTCAAAGAAGAGGGAATGAAACTCAGAAATTTACGGCCTATGTTACTGCGCTGCGTGCACTTGGTTCCGCAAATAATGATGTTGCAACTACCAGCTTGATCGAAGAGGAACAAGTGTTTGTAATGACTGGAACACACACGTCGTTGTTCGCTAACACACCGACATAAATAAGAGCAACGGTGAACATCCATCATTAGAGGCCAGAGGGTTTCAAGCGACCAGCGAGAGCTTTCGAACGGAGGCAGTGGCCGAGTTGAAGGAGGGAACAGAGAAGTGGGCGGTGAGTCTGGGCGGGGAAGGATAGTTTAGATTGTGAGGGCGCGTCGAAAGGGCAGCGAGGGCGGGTGGGCGGTCAGAGAGGGTCAAAAGAGCGGAAAGTGAAGCCAGGGAGGGAGGTAAGGGCCGTGACTGCGATAGGCCGATGAGAGGGATGAGGGCGAGCGGGTGGGTGGGTGGTCGCCTAATTGGGCGCGTGCGCGCAGGCGGGGCGTGGGGGCGTGGGGCGTGGGGGCGGCGGAGCGCGCTCAGCAGGAAGGAATACGCGCTGCGCTGGCCACATCAGAAAGAGAATGGAGGCCCTCATTTACCATTCCCTCTCCGCCAGACTCATTGTATCTTTTCTCTGCAATTTATCACATTTTCTTACGTAAACATTCTTTATTAACCTCCGTTTGACACTAAGACAAATGGCACGAAAAAATATTTTGAAAATGAATTCGCCATTTTGAAAGAATCGCGACGTAAAAACTCTTATTGCAAGGCCTTGGTGACGTAAAAGCGGATACATTTGTCCCTTATATATATATATATATATATATATATATATATATATATATATATATATATATATATATATATATATATATAACATTATTTTCTCTCACACGTTTTGTAGTGCGAATCCATAAGTTTTGTGGTCCTGACGTCGAAAACTGACTGACGGGCAAACGTCTATGTGAACAACGCTACCTATTAAAATGTAAGCAGTATTTTCACCAAAATTGATATCTCCCCAATCGATCTGGCTGATGTTGCAGCCCCTTGAATATGAAATATATTTCAATTTTGAGGAGTACTTTACATGAAGCCACGGGGATATTTTCAAAATTTTCAAAAATGACATTCACTAAACATTTTCTCTTCAAATTTCTTCTAAAAATAGAGTGAAATACACTTGTAAAGATGTTATAGGATCCGATTTCCCTTGTTAACTCTGAATTTTCCAAAAATTGCAGATAATCAAAATTTCTCGGGCGTGTTCCTACAAGTAATAAATTGAAGATGCTGTATTTCCTTCAAATGAAATTTCTTTCCACATAATTAGTTCTTTCAATATTAAGCATGTACATTTTCTTGAAAATTTTAGTAATTTTCGCGCAATATTGCTTAAAATAGGTGCAATATTAAAAAATACTAAAACGAAGAATTTTAAAACGGCTCCAATTTTTTTTACATTTTGGTAGAGATAGTGATGAATGTTCTAAAGATGAAAAACTCCATTTTCGTTATTTCTTAGTTGTTTTTTTTTTTTTAATTAATTTTTTTTATTTGTCTCTCAGGTAGTTAGTTACATTAAAGATGTATTCCATTGTTCAGTGCTTGTTAACACATAACCTTCAAAAGTATTCCTTTAATGGTTTTTAAAATGTCCATACGTTTTTAGTATAAAAGGAACTTAAAGTGGCGAATTTTTCTGGAACGTTTGACCCAAATTTCTCAAAAACAGTAGAAAAATTTTCGCCGAAATTCTCTTACAATGAAAAAAAGTTAATTGTTCTCCTATATTCCGAAAGCTTGATTACGGCCATGATATTTGGGGGCACGAAAATGTAAAACATGCTAAAAATTGCAGTATGTTTTTATTCACACTCAGAATAAAAAAAAGTATGTATTTTACAAAAACGAAAAAACCATTGCGTCAATTGAAAAGTGTTGTAAATATTGTGTTTTAAAACATTTTCTCAAATTTTGTAACTATTATCAAATGTGACTTTTCTTCTTTAGAATTAACAAGTGGTTTGGGTTGAAATTGGCTTCCATGATAAGAATGTTATTATTAAACAATGTATTTGTTTCTGAGCAATTCAAAAATATGAACATGACAGCCATTTATCAGTGTAATATTTAAAGTATATTGCGTATATGCAGGTGTGTCAGTCATAATCGTGTCACTGAGATTCCAACCCTAGGCATCCTGTCAGAGGCATTGCAATGATATTCATTGATGCTCTGAATCAGCTAAGTCAGTCCAAAACTGAGATATCTGTAATTCTCTTTGAAAATATAAAAATACCAAAACACAAATTAGATTGAATTAATACTTTAAAATTTATAATTTAAATGTATATGGAACCAAAATTAAATTTATTTTCTAATGATTCAGAAGTGTTTTTTGTCATTTTTATATAGTTAATTAATATAATTTGATCCACACTCAGGAAATCTCAGGAAATCTCAGGAATTTTGTCAAATTTATTCTATGTAGCTCGTTTGGTAAAATAACACAGAGAACGGTGAAAAGGGTGAAGCAATGTCAAGAAGAAAGTGATCTGATGAAGATAAAAGCGAAGACAACATGCACGTGCAGTAACAGGCATTGGCATCCGATGAGGCCGGATCTGGGTGTGAGAAGATGGTAATGGCAAGTGAGAAATGAGCGGCCAAGCTGAGAGATTACAAGCCATAGCGGGGTAGGGGTAGGGCGGGATTGGGAACAGAGGGAAGTATTGGTAAAGCCGTGGCGGGGGAGAGAAGTGGCGTGTGAGGGTGGGGCGGATAATTCCTTGGCGTGGTGGGGAGTGTCAGTGCGTGGCGACGTGGCGAGGAGGCCAGAGTGGGCGTGGGAGTTGTCAGTGGAGCGGGGCGTGGCTGTGAGGGGCTGGGTTGCGCTGGGCTGAAGTAGGCAGTGGGGCGTAACGCGCGTTGGTGAGTGGCGATCGATTGCGCGACGTGGCCTTTAATGACAGTTGCACGGGCGGGGAGGGGTCAAACCATTGGTCCACTCTCGCAGAAGACGTCCTCGACTTCTGCTGTCACTCTGAATTTACCATTAAACAGAACACACATCAATTCCAGTATCAACTTGAATAATTTAGATTAAATGCACTGATGTTCAAATATGTACGTTTCTATCGTAGTTGACGCTATAGTACAACACAATTTACAATACCCAATTTTAGTTTGCTTGAAAATAGATTTTATTACATGGGAGGGTTGTTGTTGTTGTTGTTGTTTTTTTAATTTAAGTAGTATATGACTTAGTGTAGGGATCACAGAATTTTGAAAATGTGCACACAATTCATTTTTCCCCATAGCACGTCATACGCAGTTTGAACTGTTTTTTGACGCAAAATAAAATAAATAAATAAATAAATACCGCCTAACCATCATGTCGACTACTATGGATTTATTATATTTTCCATTTCCCATACTTTTTTAGTTGCTTCCTTCTCAACCTACATTTATAGTGAACCTCTCCGTTTTTCACGATCACCTTCAACTTCAGTTACACCTCCAACCCTTGTTTACATCTCAGCTGTTTTACCGACCAACATTTTCCACATAAGTAATCCACATTTCGGAAGGAAAGTAAGTGCTCATTTTTCACTTACATGCGATCTTTCTAGAAAAAAGCACGGTGGATGGTGGTACTGCCGCCGCCACCGACCGCACCGTCCTGACCCGTTACGACCCGCCTCCCGCTCCGCTTCCCGCCCCGCCTCCAACCTCGCTGCCCGCCCCGCCTCCAACCCCGCTTCCCCCACCGCCTCCAACCCCGCTTCTCGCCCCGCCTCCAAGACCGCTTCCCGCCCCACCTCCAACCCCGCTTCCCCCACCGCCTCCAACCCCGCTTCCCGCCCCGCCTCCAACTCCGCTTCCCGCCCGCCTCCAACCCTGCTTCTCGCCTCCATCAACCCCGCTTCTCGCCCTGCCTCCAACCCCGCTTTCCTGACCTGCCTCCAACTGCTCCCACCCGCCTCCAACTCAAGCTCGGCCCTGCCTCCAACCCCGCTTCCTCGCCCCGGCCTCCAACCCCGCTTCCCGACCCGCCTCCACCCCCGCTTCCCGCCCCGCCTCCAACCCCGCTGCCCGCCCCGCCTCCAACCCCGCTTCCCGCCCCGCCTCCAACCCCGCTTCCCGCCCCGCCTCCAACCCCGCTTCCCGCCCCGCCTCCAACCCCGTTTCACGCCCCGCCTCCAACCCCGCTGCCCGCCCCGCCTCCAACCCCGCTGCCCGCCCCGCCTCCAACCCCGCTTCCCGCCCCGCCTCCAACCCCGTTTCACGCCCCGCCTCCAACCCCGCTTCCCGCCCCGCCTCCAACCCCGCTGCCCGCTCCGTGACCTGGGCCCCGCGGCCCTCACCTCGGCGGGGGCTTTCTCGTGCAGTTTACGATAGCTCCGCGCACACCGGATTTACATCCTTGCCCCTTACAAGCGGTGCTCTGTAATTTGGGGCGTGTTAATATTCGCCCAGCGACCTCTGTGGTGTCATAAGGAGCCCACGATGATATTGTGGCTCAAAGATCACCAGAAGTGCTCCAGGCACGGCGTAGGGACGCGAAGATGGGCGATTTGGAGGAAAAAACGGGTTTTATACCTCATGTTAGTTCATAACACGTTTGTAGTAGTGATTCAGTCCCAATCGTTCTTTGAGTAACTGTAGAAGTAGTTGGAGTAGGTGGTAAAAATGAAATAATTTACTTTAAAGAAATCATGCATTATTTACTCCTGTATTATTATTATTATTATTATTATTATTATTATTATTATTATTATTGTTGTTGTTGTTGTTGTTGTTGTTGTTTTAGTATCTTTCTCCGTTTAGATAATCTCGATATCTGTTACAATATCTAACAAGACTCAACACTCTTAATGGCTTTGGAATTATGATAATATTTGTAAGGCTTCTCAATTGAAGAAAAATATTCCTTGTTGGCTAATGAAGTTCATATTTTAAGATTTTCATTGTATAGCAATCTACAAGAAACCGATTGCATTGTTCTCTGTCCTTTAGTACACTTGACATGTCGTTCTTAACACCATGTCTCGTCCGGTCAGTCTCAAACCTGGGGCACAGAAATAGATGATTAACATACATAGAAACATTACACATATTACACATAACAGCTGTTTTTCCTGTGATCAGTTGGGCATGTGTGAGCTTGGTGTGACCTATTCTGCATCTGGTTAACGCAACCTGGTCAGCTCTGCAGAAGGATGTGGCTGGATTATAATCATCGTATTCACATATACTTCTTAATTTACATTGGGCGTTGTTATTCCATTCCGTGCCTGGATATTGTGGACTTGCCGGGAAGTTAAATGCATTTTAGTGTCTAGTGCGAAAGAACTGAGATTATTAGTTATCTCTGGCAGGATATATGTACTGACATTTTGTGTATGATATGAAATATTGAAATGTAATGACATATTACTATTTGATGCCTACAACATCAAATAGTAATAATAAAGCATTATAATGCAACCACAAACTAGTTTGTCAAAATATAATGAATGATCATTTGCCTATTTCACCTATTTCACAGGTGCATGTTTTATGTAATACAGTGTGTGATAATACGTGGACACGACTCGGTAGGCCACAACGGAAGATAGCGCAGAAGACGCGAGACGAGAGGCCAGCCCCCACCGGGGAGGCTCCGGCGGGGAGCGCTACGCCAATTTACGGCGCTCGTAGCTCGTTTTCGGGCGCTACCAAGCATGGCCTCAATGAAACGCGCGTCCCCTCTCCCAGTAGATTGAGATTGATTGATTGATTTTTCGTGTTTCCGGCGCGTCAACTGCTTTGGTCCCGTTAGTATAGTGCATGTTTTTCTCGGGAGATGGCGTGATCTTCCCGCTGGATGGCGAGATCCGGCGCCGACCTACCGTCGGCTAGTGGGGTTTCCCCTAACCAGGACTCTCCCACCAGCGGGGCACCGCCCCAGCCGGGACAAGCCTAACCCTGACCGGTCTCCCGGAATATGTGGAGTAGTGCATGTTGGTGTAAGTGTGTGTTAAGAGAGGATAGGATAAGGAGTGAGGAAGGACAGATCGCGCGGTCCGTGGCCGTTTGTATGGTACTGTTCGGCATTCACCTGTGTTGATCGGAGAAACCACGGAAAACTACCGATCAGAGCAGCCGGCCGCTAGAATTCTCCTCCAGACAGCGACTGAATTCGACCTAGCTGAAAAGCTAGTGTCGAAAATCCTGCCGTCAGGACTCGAACCTAGACCTCCGGTTAGAGGCGCTGCAGTGACATCAGTTGATGCACTTGATACCGCTACCGGTCTTCCCAGTAGAGGCCCCTCCCACGCGACGAAGGGCGCATCATGCGACGGCGCGGCCCAGAGGACCCCCTCCCCACACTCCTAGTCCCATAAGTGTGGTAGCTGTTTTATCCTCGAGACGATGTTGTTCCTCATCACTAAATTCTTTGAGCACCGAGCCACCCCATACGTCGACGTGCGGCGGGGGGGTATCTGATAGTGGAGCACCTCCCCTCTTATCGGGACAAGATCGGGAAGCTCCCGGACAAGTGCAGTAGTATAGCTGCATGTGAGTGTGTGCGGAAAATATGTCACGGAAAATGAAGGAAAGATCTCCACTGTACTTCCACTTTTTGACTGATACTTCACGAAAAACTACCGGTTTTCCGGAAGGCGAATTCCCACCCGCTGCCGTGTTGAAAATCCGCTAGCGTCGGGACCCGAACCCTAGCACCTTCCAATCATTGCTACTGTAGGAGTCAGCGGAGATGCTGGCGGGTGAACTGACTCTTGAGCTGCGCAGTATTATAAAATTGGTTCAGTGACACATGTCAGATAACAAATGTAGATTCGTTATTGATTAATGATTATAAACAGAATCGTAGTTATATATCTCGGGATTCAGTGGAACATGTTCTAATAATTTCATT
>BLKR01016449.1:0-27477 GCA_011170035.1 Teleogryllus occipitalis | reverse complement strand
TCAGATCGGTAGTTGGAAGAATATTGACAGAAGACATTCCCACTAATAAAGGAATGAGTCACGGCTGTTCTTTATCGTCGATTTATATATATATATATATATATATATATATATATATATATATATATATATATATATATATACACGTGTGCAACATGTTTAGAACGTGGAAGTTGAACGTAGATCCAGGGATCTATTTTAATAATGCCTTTTTAAACTCCATATAATACCTTTTTTAAGTATCCATTGAAAAAAGTAAATCAATGGCATTCAGAGGAAAGTATTCCGTGAGAACTAAAATAATAATAGAAGAAAAGATACTAGAACAAGTAAAATACTTCAAATATTGAGGCTGTTATGTATCTTATGAAAAGGACATTCATTTAGACGAAAAACGTAATAGATTCAGAAGCATCTGTGGTACAATTCACAGAAACTTAAAAAGTAAAACAAGGAGAGAAACACGAGAAACAGTTTTCAATACTGTTACTATTCTAGTACTCATGTATGGAGATGAAATAACAGTAATGTCAGAGAAGGACAAATTGAAAATCCAGGTGGCAGAAATGAAGTTCATGTGGAGCACTCTTGGTTTTACAATTTTAGATAAAAAAGAAACACGGATATAAGACAGGAATTGAAGGTTGAACCATTGCTAGATACTCTGAGAAGATACAGACAAAGATGGTGGGAACATTTGGAGCGAATGCCGAACACGACACTACCGGCAATCGCAAGGAATTATGGAGCAGTGAGAAGAAGAATTGGATATTGGAAGACCAAGAGCACAATGAGCACCGGAACAGGTTTATTAGAGCATAATCCTTGGAGCAAAGAAGAAGAAGAAAAAAAGATATATTTTAAACTTATTATAAAATGGGAAATAGGATTTCCAAGGAAAATTTGGTTGATGTGATGTCAGAAGACTTTTAATCCGAATCCATGATAATGAATAACAAGATTCATACAATAATTCATACAATAATTAATTCATATATTCATACAATAATTCATCTAGTTTACAAATATATTGGGAGTATATAATTTTTCCTTCTCTTGTCTTGGGCACTTCAGGTAGCCTAGCTAGCACAGAATATACGCCAATGGTAGTTCGAAACGCTCAGGTCAGCAGAGGCCGAATAAGGAAAGAGAATGGTAACACGCCTATAACCCTCATTCTTACCATTATCATTCCATAGAGGCCCCCAGTCTCAGTCTCCTCCTATGCCTACAAGCAACTTGATCGCTAAGGAAACATGGTCACCTCTAACCATTTCTACGCTATTGCGATGAACGCCGTGCATTATCGACAAGTCAAGGTAGCGAAGTTATTAACCATACTGTACATATCTTATTCCATCTCGCCCTTGTCACATGACTCATACTACCATTATGTGCCCCTATAAACACAGCGCGCATCATTTGTATGGTCCAGTAACAGGTTGTAGGAAACGATGACTGCTCGAAAGAGAAAACTGGTGGTGCTAAAACAGAACGTACTTTCTTGTTTTTAGTAATGGTTATGTATCACTATTTATACCACAATTTATCTCCGAATTAACTCATCTCAGTCATCATTCTTTGTAAAACTCGTAAACTTTGTAATTTGAAATCGTTGAACATTTGGTGCTTAATCAAACATACAAATTAAACAGTTTCAAAACAATAGATTTCTTATTCAAAACATTAAATTAAAATATATTTCTGGCATTGAATTCATTGTACAAAGTATATATTTTTGTATGAACATTTCCGATGAGTTTTATTGTGTTAAATTATTCTGCATAAGCAGTATGCGAGAAAGTAAAATAATTAAAAGTTAATAAATAATACGATACTGATAGCGTTGGCAAATAAATGCGAATAGATCAGAAAATATATAATAGTAATTATTAAACACTATCGTATTGTAATATTTTCCAAAAAAATAAAAGTATTAGTTCATAATAATACGAAGAAAATGCAGTCATCATAATCGCCTTCTGTTATGAGTGGGGCTTACAACAATGGGTTACAACAAACAACAACGACAGCTAATTCGTATGGGATACCATTTTGCAATTAGTTTTGTTGATACCGCTAGCAAAAAATGAAAATGGATGGAAAAATATAATAATTAAATATAATATTTTATATACATCAAAATTACTCGATGCATTACTCTTCATTCCCACTTTTTATTAAACAAAGCGAAATCATCCATTCGTTTTCACATCTAATACAATTAAAGGAAGCAACTTAAAATGAAATAATATAAATATAATAAATAATAATAAAATAAAATATGAAATAATATACAAATTTGCACTTACGTAGCACCCAACTGCGTGGCAAAATCATTTACTTTACGTTCACGAACCATAGTAAATTGGGAGCGGATGACTACGTTTGTCGCCAAATTACACCAAATATACTCATATTTTCAAAACATTCAACATGACCTTATTTGAAGATCTGTTTTTATAAACACATTTCATTTAGAAAAAATATTTATCTTCATAATTGTGGTTGTAGGAGGATGCCGAAAAATTTTTGATTTTTTTAAATTACCGAAAAATCGTGCATATTAGCGAACATGAGCATTGTGTCATTCTTTTAAACGTTTTTCACACTATCCGATAACAAAGTTTAATCGAAAACGTTGCAGCCACTTTTTTGAAAATTTGTAAAATGTCCCGGGAGCTTCATGTAATGTACCCGGGAGCTTCATGTAAATTAAAATATCGGTTTCAAATTCAAGGGCCGCGATATCAGTCAGATCGATTGGAGAATATCAGTTGGTTTGGCCGGCAACGTTGTTCACAGACGGACAGACGTTTTGCCGTCAATCTGTTTTTTGGTATCAACCATCCACAAAACTTGGATTCTACTATGTGTTAGAGGAATTTGTTATGAATTTAGCAACTGGATCCACTTGAATGAAATCTTACACTTACACAACCACTTAGACAACCACTTATCCACTTTTTCGATACCAGTGCCCGACAATAAGTGCTTTCCTGCTGAAAATTTGCCGCATTTCCCCGCAGCATTACATAACTTTCTCTTCTTAAGAACTACCTTTTTAAGGGCAAGAAAGTAAAAATAATGCAAATCAGAATTACGTGATTGTACTAAGAACAATTCGCGAGGGCTGAGGACGCGAGACCTTAAAAGATTAACTGGCAATAACGCATTAAGAACAATGCCTCTTTAACAGAATTTTTTGGTCTAAAAAAAGTGCTGCTTAACGCAGCAGTGGTGTTAAATTTGAAAATTTAAGTGATCATAGTTACTGAATTCTTGTGCTACATCAACATCTTGAAGCCAACATTCATGTGAGAAGTCCATCTGAGAAGATTTTGTACTCATAGTTAGTAAGAATTTATTCTGTAATTAAGTTAAGCATGGTAACATATGAGTAAGTTTTTGTCATCAATTTTCTCAAAAATGGTAAATTGGAAAATTCAAACTGTGATCTCATCGCCATGAGAACGTTTCAAAAACCTGATATTTTGTTATAAACATCTAATTTTTCAGTTAGTTTAACTCTGAGAAAAAATTGGTACTTTGTGCAATATTTTTTATTGATTTCAAAACAGGTTTTTATTTATTATAAGAGAACCACTGGTTGTAGCGGGTTCTACCAACAAAATCTGGAATTTAGAGTAAATTTGGAGTTGTACAGACACCTTGTTTGCCTTTGTAACCTCAAAATTAAGGTTTTCATGGCAAAATAAAAATTATTTCATATCCACCAGCCATTAGTTCTGGCATCTCTGCCAGGGGGCTCCACCATCGCATCGCCCCTTCTGTCAAGCTTCGCGGGCATGTCTCGCATTTTGCCTACTTTCTAAGGGCCAAACATAACTTTCATAGGCAAGGAGTTTGTACTGCTCTGTGAGTGAATCGATATTTCCCCGCTACGCCTCGCTGGCGCTTCGGCGACCCCCCCCTCCCCTTCTGGGAGGCCTATATAAGCCAGTGCGCTCCCCGCGCACATCGCCTTTCGCCACTTTTCGCCTTTGTCGTTCTATCTTGTATGGCGTGCCTGGCGCACGCTCTTTCATAGTCACGTCACGAGCCATTACTTATGTCTTTAAAAGGCCGGGCTCCTTCAGAGTCGTTACATTGAGTTTTCATGTATGTGTATGAGTGTTTTTAGCCTGATTTAGGCAATGTTGGTTTTATTGGTATGGAACTGGATCTCAATTTTGGTATTTTTTGGTGTTTCTTGATGGTTGTGTGACCTCACCTTTGTTGTAGTGCAGGTTTACTGTTTTTTCGTTTTTGTAGCTCATGTTGCAGTGTTTGGCTGCGTTTGGGCATTTGTTGGCCCCCGAAATTTGAGTGGTGTGCCATTTTTGAGATGTGCATTACTAATTTGTCGTTGTTAATGTTACAGTTTGCCACTCCTGTCGTAAGACAGCATTTGGTCGCATTCAGCATTTTGGAGTTTCGTTGGCAGGCGTCAGCTGGACCCGTACGGCACGGCCGTGGTCTATTGTTAGCTGCGTCAATCTGGTCCCGTAGCCGGCAGACACGTCGGCTGGGCAACGGCGCGCCGCTGGCACGCTCTGGCTCGATCTCGTGCGGGCGTTTTAAGGCCGCATGTATTTCGGCAGGCGTGCAGCCGTAACCACTTGAACGGAAGCAAGGACGGGCGGCAATCAGGCTGTTCTGCTTCGTTCCAGAGTATTCCTGTTCGTTCAATAATTTTGGTAACTAGCTGTAAGTTTGGTAAAAGATCCATTTCCATACAACTTTGTATTAACGCACTCATACTAAATTTGGTTTTAACTTTTGAATGGCTCGTTTTGTAATAGTTCTGTTTATCACTTCTTTTTGTATTGAAAGATAGCCGAGGTTGGCTTCTTTGTCATTTCGTCTATTTGTGTATTCGACTTCCTCGTCCTAAAGTGGACATTGTTGTGGATGCTCTGAATATAGTAATTCTGAATAAAGTTAAGACGCATTGTTGGAAACGCCTTTTCTTAGTGTTCCTGTGTACCTCACAGTATTTTTGTAAAGAGACGGCATCCTTCCGTCTGTCAACCTTGCAATTCTGTTCGTAATTCTGTATTGTTTTTCTTGCAGCAATTCCTTTTTCTGTACAGCAAGAAAAAATTATTTTGTATGTTCTCATAGTTTACAATAAATGTAACACTTGTAAGTTATTTGGATTGTTATATCTCCATTCTCCGAGATCCTTTAGAATTTATGTTCCTGTTTCTTTCCGAATCTGGAGCGTCCTTTCGAAAGGTTTCGATTGTGACGACAATCTTCACGATTCTGATGGCTTAGGGATTCTCTGTGTTAGCCCCGAAAATATTGCATTAGGTAAACGCATGGTCACCTCGCCTTATATTTGTTTTAAGGCAAGGTTTTATTTAAATGTTAATTTGTGCTGTTTTAAACAGCTGGCGACCGTAACTTCGAACTCCAATTGTTAATTTTCCTAAATTACGAGTCTCGCCAAGTTCCAAACAAGTGGAGTAAGTGCAACGCCGTAGTGCATTAGTGTCCTACCGACTGTGATTGATCAAAGATATCATTCCCATTGTGACTGCAATGTTGCTGACCAGGAAGTTCTAGGGTTCCTATTGTCACTGTGACGGATTTTGGACATTAGCTGTATAGTTAGGTCGAATTCAACCACTTTCTTCGAGAAAAACTGTAGAGGCCTCCTGCTCTGATCGGTTGTTTTCCTTAGCTTATCCGATCAATATTGTGAAGAGTCCTGTGAATAGTTCAATTCCAAGCAATTGTGGAAGTGGAACCGTAACAAACGAGCCACAGACCGCGGACGAACGTTCTTTCATCATCCTTGACCCTTCGCCTCCACTTACACACACTCGCTACATTACAACACATGTTGGCGGTCGGGAGCTTAGAGCTTGTCCCGGCTGGGGCGGTGCCCCGCTGGTGGGAGAGTCCTGGTTAGGGGGAAACCCCGCTAGCCGGCGGTAGGTCGGCGCCGGATCTCGACATACAGCGAGGGAAGGTCATCGTCATCTCCCGAGGAAAATCATGCACTTACGGGACTAATGACCTTAGCTGTCGACGCGCCCGGAATCACAAACAACCAACCAACATATGCTGGCTGATTAGAACTTGTTTGGACTGGGCCTTTTTCCTCTTGGTGAAACACCGAAAGCGGGGAGAACTTCGCAAACCGACGTGCAGGTCGGTGCCAGAACTCACATTCCAGTGAGGAGTACCGGTTTCCCGTGGAATATAACTTTTACGGGATCAACGACCATAGTATGTGTTCACGATCAGTTCATGTTCATGATAAATTCCATTTTGGAATAGCTGAGGAGTAATCTGTTTTGTTTTTTCGGAAAATTTCTGGAGAAAGAATAAATGAGTTGAAGGAGTTTCCGAGTGAACTGCGCTTACCTTGAAGACGAAGCTGAGAATTAGGAAGCGCGTGCCAGGTCGGACGTCCTCGTCGCCTCGCCGATGGAACATGTGCATCTCCAGAGGATACCTGCAACAGCCGATACGACACTGAAATTTTACTACTGACTATGGAGTTAATTGTTGAATACGTCTGTGTCTTCCGGACACCTTTTTGAGTCAATTATTGTTAAGTGTTTGTATATTTTTAAAATATAAGTTTGTGAGGTGTTGAGAGATTATTAAGTATATTTTGTGTTACTTGTTACCAAACATCTGCTAGACCGATTTTTCAATCGAGGTATCGTGCTACTCATGATATAAAATTACGAAAACATGATCAAAGCAGAAAAACTCGCAGGTATCCACTCTCTCTACGGAGCAGAGAGAAAGTTATGTAATGCTGCACGAAAAAAAGGCGAATTTTCGGCAGAAAAACTCTTAACACAGGGCCTTGGTTACGGGGTATTTTTCTCTTAATGAAAACTATTCCTTATTGATATATTTTGAAATAAGGTCATGTACAATTTTTCGAGAATTTTTTAGTATTATTCGCGTAATTTTGCCTGAAAGAACGGGCGGAAAAGTAAGTGCTGTTTTAGCACCATTATTAACGTTAGACTACTAGTACTCAGTTATCTCATAGTATAGCTGATTTACTCTTTAAAAATAGTGAATAAATTATATTATTTTAAACTTGTCGACTTAAGACTTTATCACTTGAACTGCTTAGTGACCTCGATACTGAAATTTTTGGCGGCTTCTGAGCAACCGGTTTTGGACGACGTACAACTTTGATTGATTTGATGTTGATTTCATTTGCGGGTTGTCACCCAGTAACACGTCTCATCAAACTTGTTTCTTTCATACAGTATGTTTATAATATTTTAGAAAAGTATTGATCAGTATAAAGATGGTCACACAATTTTCATTCTGTTTAAAAATGTTTAAGTTCAGAACATAATACGTCTTATGTCTAGAACAATTTGTAATTATTATAGAGAATTGTTTAGTACGACTCACTATAATCGCACATGGAGAGTACTAAAATAATTGAATGACCGAGAAATCCTGACAACCAATACTTTGTGTCACGCCGATTTTATAGTAGTATCACGATTATTTTGCCTCCTTTATTAGAACATTTGTTTAGTGAGCAATGACAAACAGAACAGCTTTCGCGCAAAACGACTGGAGGACAATTTCTACTCCTAAAACGACGACTTGCCTGGAAGACGGTAGTGTTGAAGGGGTAATAAGCCCGAACCGTGCTCCGAGAGCAGAGATGATACGGGTTGCAAATCGAAATTTCGAAGGGCATAAAATAATAACTCTAGATGTTATATAACCAGTTTTATTGCTGACGCAGGCAATCTACTAAGGAATTCGTGTCTGATTTCTACTACAGCTAGCCATAGGTCAACAACTGGTCACATTGCATATCTATATCTATATATCTATATCTATATATATAAAAGAAAGTCGTGTTAGTTACACTATTTATAACTCAAGAACGGCTGTACAGATTTGGCTGAAAATTGGTGAGCAGGAAACTTAGAGCCAGGAGACGGACATAGGATACTGCATAGGATACTACTGGACATAGGATAGGACAGCGTTCCTGTGTGAGAATGCACGTTTTTGCACGTTTTCGCACGTTTTGGTTTGTGGTTTGAATCTAGAATATCCATGTTTTTCCCATGGTCAGTTATATGTGGCATGTTCACGGGTCGGAAGATCATCTGCGTTGTTTGTTTTTGCGCCTGATAATAAAACAAAAAATTTCGTGTATCACAAGGTACTTAACTGAAGAGTGCAACCTATGCACCAATATACAGGAACAATAATGAATGATTAATCTACTTAATTTTTTTATTTGTATTTTATAATAAACAATTTAACTTAATAAATTCCAAAATCTGCTCATTTATTGCCTTTAACAGCCGGTCCCTATGATTACAGCTTTGTATTTGTCTCTTAAACAAAAATCAATTTAAAAAACATGCTCTGCTACGTAATAGATTTTTTAATTATCTATTTAATATCAGAGCGTTTTTTTAAATTCTTTGTTTGAGAGAAAAACACAAATCTGCAATTGCTTTATTATCACGAGTGCAACAATGATAGTACAGTTTCTCACAGTGAGTGCGACGCGAGAAAAAGATGGGAACGGCTGTTAAGGCGGAACAGAGTTCGCCGGGTCAGCTAGTATATATATATATATATATATATATATATATATATATATATATATATCAATATATATATAAAAGAAAGTCGTGTTAGTTACACTCTTTATAACTCAAGAACGGCTGTACCGATTTGGCTGAAAATTGGTGAGGAGGAAGCTTAGAGCCAGGAGACGGACATAGGATACTGTTTATCCCGTTCGACAGCGTTCCTGTGTGAGAACGCACTTTTTTGCACGTACGCAGTGCAACAAGGATAGTGCAGTTTCTCACAGTGAGTGCGACGCGAGAAAAAAGATGGGACCGGTAGTTAAGGCGGAACAGAGTTCGCCGGGTCACCTAGTCTACCATAAAACTAATTGTATTATCTATTTGCCGTTCTTGCGTTCATAAATCTTTACCAAACTTTGCAGTTGAATTCTGACAATCCTTAAGAAGCCATGCACAAATTTTCATCAATTCGTGCATTAATTTTTTCGGTATCCATCTGAGAAGCATGATATATATTTCACTTAGTATAGATTATGCAGCCTGTTTTCTGTGATAACCCTTTGTTTGCACACAGGCAACGCGCGCGTTTCACTATTTGTTTTTTCTTTAAACGTTTTGAATAAGGGAGCCCAGAATACTCATTTCAATGGCAGAACGCCTTTTTAAAAACTTTTGACATTTCAAATACGACACACCCACGTATTCTATGATGCTTATATCTTGGCAGTTTTTCAAATGATATCTGATATTCGTGAATTATAAGATGCATGATTATAATATTTCGAAACAGTTATCATCAATACAAAAAAGTATGATCTGTTGAAGCACATTAGTGTATTTATATAACGTCAAGAGCTGTATGTAACTTTTATAATGGAGACAATCTGCATTGTCCAGGCCTGGAAAGACCGCTTGTTGGAAAAAGGTGGGTTAATTCGACCCGAAACTGCCAAATACATTATACATGTCATCACCATTTACCTATGTACCTTATGCCGTTAATAATGTGCTCGCTGGGCCAGTGAAAGTGCAGTCCATCCATGTGGTATGTTGCAGTGCCTTCGATGCTGGTCACCACCACGTGTGGCTTAGTCTCGTGAGGTACGGAGTCGTATCCAAGGCGCACTGAAACGAGTAGTAGTAGCAGTTTTGAGTAATTTTCATTCCATAATTTTTCGGGTTCCTTCGTTCTTGCTATGCTTAGTTTGGTAAGGGGAGTTTTTGTAGAGATGGCTGAATTATCACTAGGATATAAGTGGAAGACTACGTAAGATAAAATGAGAAAGGATGTGTTTTTTGATATAGAATTCCGAATCTAAAATGTTCTCAACTTGTTTTACATGTTTTTCATATTATGTCGTAATAAATTTCAGCAATTCTGTGGGTGCGTTCCTCTAACAAGTGAAATGAGTTCGCATATATTCCCCTTGTCAGTGCTACGACCAGTGATCGGTGTGAACGTGTGCGAAAAGATTGAAAAGGAAATTTTCAGATGAAGCGTACCCGTGTGACCGGTGTTTGTTAAGCTTGCGTTGTAAGTAACCTCGTATCCGTAGAACGTGAAGTTGAAGCCCAGACAGTAGCTAGGCTTAATGATCACGTTGCACGTGTCCAGGGCGACAGGACTCTGCCGCTTCTTCCCACAAGCAGCGAACATCAGGGGCCATTGGTTTGGACCTGCAAGATACAAAAACACAAGCGACAGGGCGATAAAGAAAGTCCTTAGCTTTCACTTCCCCTTGCTACAATCACCGAATTTTCAGTAATAAAAAACTAGTCTAAATATCTCAAACTCAATTAATATCAACTGGTTTTTTAATATTATATCTGAATTTTTAATGTAGTACGGATTGGATTTGAATTGGTGGTGGAGTTCGCATGCGGTTTGCGGTCGAATACTCGCATTTCGACTGTTTTGAAACCGAGTAGGTGAAATTTCAATCATTTTTCATCCCTCAGGATGCAATTAACTCTTTCCATATGTGTTTTTTATTTAAAAGTATAAATATGATAAGTCCGTCTTGAGAAGAAAATGAGAATTATAATAGTCTACTACATAGTGAAAAATATTCAAGAAAGACTTTGAACGTCAAGTAGGATGTCTTCATATTTATTCTACATCGCTTATTAGGTGAGAAGTAATCTTCTTGTACTGCTCTTAATAACTCTTTTAGCACTCACGCATGGAAACTAGTACTTCTATTTATATTGATATCAGAATGTGTCAGATATCAGAATTCTGTGTGTGTAGAACAAAGTATAATTTTCAGGAGGCGTACCGCAAACTAAATAAAACACTGGAGAGACATAAAACACAGCTCTCATCTCAAATATTGTCAATGAGTCTAAGAGTATATTCTATTAGTTTTCATGTATGCGTACTAAAAATATGTACACAACTGTTAAAAAAGTGTCTGGCATATTAATTATAATATGCGGAACTTTGCTCATGTCTCCACCGAAGACCCACTTTCTTTACGAGTTATGCAAATGACCAATTTACACAGTTTATTTAAATGAATTATTTTGTTACAACGTGTTGTAACTCATAAGAGTTGCCACTTCCAGTAAATAAGGAACGGAGACAAGACACAGATACGCTTGTTACAATGTAATATTCTTACAGACTTACCAGGCTGCACAATTAGTTATAATATTAAATTTTCATTGCTAGAATAATATATTAGTTGTTAGCTGAACAATGTAACGTATATTAAACATTACTCTACTTACCGTGATCGTGATAATCCCAGCGTTTATCTGAAAAAATGAAAATAGAATGATCATTATTTGGTTGAGATTTAGCTTCGCGATGTGACAAGTAAACAACCGGCGTTAAAGGTCATTTGCGTCAGGTGAAAAGGATGTGTATGTGGAAATGACCGGGCGGAGAACGATATATTATTGTTTTGTTAGACAAAAGACGATGATAGCGAGTTCTGATGCTTTGGGTTTTAGGAAGAACAGTGACACTCTCTCTATCAACGCGGTAATGAGCGGGTCGGCTCCTAACATTTTACCAAGTCGAGGAAAGACTGTTAAAGGACAACCAAATCCGTTGCAATAACTTGTAGTTTAATTAAGTCTATCGTTTCTTATATTACGATAAAACGTTCCTGTGAGAAAAGATGAAGGAATTCTACAAAGTAATAGTCAGAACGTGTATAGGCGTCCACCCGTGATGTAAGGGAAGTAATGGGTAATAATAGAATCGCTGGGAGAATTTGAACTTGATCGCGAACATTAGGCGGAGGAATTTCTGAAGAAGGAAGATTTGACCCTTACGTTGTGCCTAATTCGACATGAAACATTGAAAAATTGCCAATGCTACTTGTAAAATACGAAGTGACGCGTAGCCTCCAAGTCATGAAACTGACGCCGGAAATAGACCACACTCGCGGCTACGACGCTTCACATGAGAATTAAAACCCACATTGAAAATTGCTTTCGTCGCCTTCTCGATTTGGCAGGGTTAGATATCATTTATGTCTTTAGTACGTTCTGCACTCAGATTGTCCAGAACCATATTTAATATTTGAATACTCCTGTTTGAAGTTTTACATTGCACTTTCAATAATATGAATAATGATATATGATCATCAACTTGAAAACATTACTTTTCCACATATATACATCAAATTCATTGAATAATTTACCTGAGTATGGTGTTATATGCCAATGTTATCGTAATGATATGAGTAATGTACTATAACTAAAATAATTATCAAATTGAATTAAATATTTCTTGTGTAACCACCAATAAAATCGTAAAATTGCAGAATGTTCAAATTATTTATGGAATGCATATCAACTTTTGGCATAACACAGTTCCCTACAAATTGCAATTTGAAGTGCAGTGTCAAAAACGGATATGTACTTATCAGATTCTTCCACAACTTTTGCCTATAAAAATTGCTTAATGGTAATTAACGGTAGGAATATCGCTGAATTGCGATGTTATAATTTTCCTTACCACAGGAAACACTCTTTTTAACAGAAGTCAATAAAAAGTAACCAAATTGATCTTACTCCACAGGATTTAGATAATATTAATTTTACGATTTACAGACACAAGAATGACAAAACCCATTAAGCAATGCGTTCCAGAAGTAAGAATTTTGGTAGGAAGACCTCAGAAGAGATGGCGAGACCAGTTCGAAGGAGACGTAATGGGCCAGAAAACTAAATCCTTGAAGTTGATGATGGTGATGATTAATTTTTCGAAAATCGTTTGACTCAGCTAATATAATTTCAAAATTCTCGTAGTTGTAAGGCCATTATAACTGTTCGTGCTTTCTTGTGATTGATGATTTTTTGACAAACCATACACATGCTAACATGAACAGAGTTTCAAAATGTTTTGTTTATATCTGGAATAAGAAACTTTTAACATTTTTAGTCACATAAATAGAATTGTATATTAGAGTTACCATATTTCTACTTAATATCTTCAATGCTAAATTCGTTTTCTATTTTTATTACCTGCATTGAATTGAAACGCATGTTCCATAGATATGCTTGTAGAGAAATTGGAGAATATGCTAAAAAATGTTTCCTGTTAATTAACATGTGCGAATTTTACATTTCAATTTTTAACCCACCAAAACATATACGCACACATACACGTAATGCAATTTTAATGGAATCGTTACTGCTACTTTCACAGCGAGAAGCTGTTAAATATCACTTGGGTTGCATTTAAGGGTACCAGAGGCGAATTAAAGGAACATTTTGTTTCATTGTATCAAAAAATATAGTTACTGCGGTTTTGTATTGTTTCTAATTATCTTTTTTGTTGTTATATTTCTAATTGTAGAGCAAAGAAAAACTACAGGATTTTATACAAAAATCCGAAGGTCGAGATTTCGCTAATTAAGTCCTTTTGTAGGTCTCTGGGATGGAAAAGTGCTTTTCACGATGATGTTCCTATGAATGAATACATGAATGAGTAGAGAGACGTGGGAGTAACGCATGAGCAGATTAGAGAGTTTTGAACTCAAATATGGTATCAAATCAGGAGTGAGACCTGTTAGTATCGAACCAAAGATATGGTGCATATATAATTATTTCTGCTATTTATATTTGTATTGTACAATTCGTAACCAAAATTTACAAATGTGTATACAAAGAGTCTGAAAAAAATTAGAAATATTTTGATATCTGACCGACAAAGTTAGATCAGGGCATCAACTGTTGTTTCTGCAATGCTTCTGACCGGGAGGTTCTACGGTTTGAGTCTTGACGGTGGCAGGGTTTTCGTCACAAGCTACATAGCTACGTATTAGAATTCAGCCGCTGTTTGAAGGAGAATTCTAACGGCCGGCTGCTCTGCTGGCTATTTTTACGTGATTTATCCGATCCACACAAGGTGAAAGCCAGAGGCTAACAAACCGGCCACGGAGACCACGCGATGTTTCCTTCCTCCTCCTTGTTCTGCCCTCGCCCCTTACTTACACATACTTCACTTACATGCACAATACTTCTACATTTGTCGGGATACCAGTCGGAAGCTTAGAGCTTATTATGGAAGTACTGGGGAAGTGCTATGCTGTTGGGAGATACCTGGTGGGAAAAGCTCGCTAGCTGACGTAGTTCAGCGTCGGATCTCGCCATCCAGTGAGGATAGATCACCGCCACCTCCCGCTATAAAAGATGCACTACACTTACGGGACTAATTACCTTAGCCGTTGACGTGCCCGAAATCATCAATCAATCGGTATCTGACGCTAGAATATGTTTGTTTTGACAAATTGAAAAAAAAATTCCTTAAACGTAAAATTATTCTTCCATTATCAGATACTGTTGAAACTCTCCTTTCTTTGTCACTGCAACCTTCTCGAACACTATTGAGGCAAATAGGACGACGGATAGAATTTTCTAGAAAAGATACATTATGTTCAAAGTTAATATTTATAAACAATGAAAATAACCTAATTGCCTTATTGACTTCTTATCTGATCAACAATGTTGCAAACGTTTTCATCAGGATGTTATAAAAAATTACAATTTGGAGTTATTGATTACAAAATACAAAGAATGCAGTATTACAATTACAGATTACATTTATTTTAATCTCTAATTATTACAAATTATTTGTAATCATTGTAATTATTTGTGTTTGTAATTACAATTTCTCATCATTGCAATATCTAAATTGTATTTTCTTGCAAATTCTGTATCCTTATCCTACCTTCAGCCATTAGACTCTCTTACCTTACATACGTTTCACTACCACACATATGCCGGGAGATAAGTCAGGAGCTTGGAGCTTGATCCGGGTAGATCGGTGCCCGGCTGGGGGAAATTCCTGGAGATGAAAATACCCGACAAGCCGACGTGAAGGACGGCACCGGATCACACCATCCAGCGAGGGGAGGAACAACGCCTTATACAAAATCATTCAATACTCTTACGAGACTAATGAATATAGCAGTTGACTGTTTGGCAACCTTTAATCATTCAATCAGTATATCCTTTTAGATAGAACGAGGGGTACAATTCATTCCACCATTTGAATTACCCGGAAGAGTTGGAGATGACTGCTAGTGACTCTTAGCAAAGATGGGAACTTGAACTCGTGACCTCAGGTAGAGAGCCAATCAGAGCAGAATGTCCGCCTCCCTTGAGCCCTTTCCCCGCGAACAGGTTACCTGGAAGGGGCGTACTTTCGAGGTGTCGCCTTTGTTCCTAGGTGCCGACATGGTAAACGTTGCTCCACTGGAATAGATTCCAGGTGAATGTATACCGAGCTGATATCGATTCACGAACGCGGGAAAATTGTACATAACAGCTTGCCCAAATGTGAAAATTGGACCCCATCTTGTTTTACTGTGTTCTTTTTTTACTGTTGAAACATAAATTATTATTTTTAATTGATTTGGAGACAATATTAGTATTTTTCGTTTAAGCACTCTGAAGGTGGTATGTTCGTGCCCGGCGCTAGTTAAACACTCAACCATTTATTACATATACAAATTAACAATACTTACTTGTAATCGTGAAAGAAGCATTTAAATAATTATTCGTAAGTAGTTAAAAGAGAAATATTGAGTAGTAGCAGTAGAAAAACAATTTTACTAATAAATATAGGCTCTCGCATGATTTTTCATTTTCAAAGGTTGGCAATACTTAATATAGGCTAGGTTAATTTTCGCTTACCTACTTTTTTTTTCTTTCTGCGTTGAACATTAGTCCACATTGTTCACATTGAAAAATTATTGTCAAATAGTTTGTGGTTGTGTCTGCCACAAAATTTTAAGTCAGGGCGGTTTCATTTTGTACCCCCCAGGAGAAAGAGTGGTAGCAATAGCATGCTTTGTACAGTCGAACTCCAAGGCCGAGAGTCAGTACTTCCAGCTTGCGATTAATTTCTTGGCAGTTTTCATTAATTACTCCTCAGAATGACCGGTGAGATATGTAACATTTAATACAATCTTAAAAAATGTACTACGTATTGAATAAAAGAAAAAAGTACTTTCACGGTATAACTTCTTCAATAACTTAAAAACATGCCCGTAAATTTTTTTCCGTAAGAGCCTGTATTAATTTAAAGTTTTTTATTCAAAATTTAGCCCGGTAAGGGCAAATTTTTCGTACAATCTTGAAGAGCGGAGATTGTGTTGTCATTTAATATGTTTTTTGGGGTCCTTCATCGTGGTCGATCTAACGAACATGCTACCTTAAGTATTAAATGATGTTTTAAAACCTTTTAAAGTACCTGGCTGGTGGATAGCACTACTGCGCTCGATAAATGTAGGAAATACGCGCGTGCTGGAGTTAACAGAAAACTGAATTTGAGTATAGCGACGGCCTTCCCAAAAGGAGATAGATTCTATGAATCTCGTTCCTGCGAGAGTGAAGGTTTGGGGAGTTTTCAACAATCGGACGATAAAAGTTTCAGACATATTCTATGTTAGCGTTAATTCATCGCCGAATTAGTAATTACTAAATTTGATTAAATTACCAATTTGTTTAGTTCCTTTGTGATGCGGTGTTGGATGATAAAGTATGAAGAACACATTTCACATCAATGCAACACCAAACATTTGCAGTACTGCCTTACTTGCATCATTCCGTGGAGCCGAATCTCCTGAAAGATAAATGAAATATTATTGTTATTATTATTATTTATTTATTATATGGGGAAATTTTACCTTCAACTTTAAACTTCATGGAAAATAACCATATGACAAGACAGCCATAGTACTAACTTACTATCTTACTTCAGTAAATAACATAAATCAAAACATGCCTCACCTGCGTGATGATGAAATCCTGCATCAATATCATCTGAAACAGATATAATCATATAAACTAGTGTTCAACTAGTCCAACTTCACAACAATATTTCCGTAGTCTTATTAAAATCGTGTAATGTTACAATCCCTACACAGTATTTGAGTAAATGCATTGTCCATTTGTGTGTGTGTGTGTGTGCGCGTGTGTGTGTGTGTGTGTGTGTGTGTGTGTGTACGTGCGGATTCGTCACTCACGGCTAGACCACTTCCCGTGCACCAATCGAGTCATGTGAGGTGCCATTCGACGTGTTCTGGTCTCCTGGTGGGGATGGTGTTGCGACAGAATTTTCGTATCTATTTGAGAATGATCGTATGTTAGGATTAAAGAGAAACGCAGAAAAACTCCTTACGTGGGATCTTATGTGTGCCTTCTTTAGCATATTAGCAAAAAAGCTTAAAAATGTAGTCGTTATAAACTCTAACTATTCGCATCATCAATACCTGCAAGTACTTTAACGGCGATTATAATTTTTAAATTGCAATATTACCCGTTCATATCCCGTATGGCGCTCACATACAAGGTCGATGAGTATTGGGAATTTTTGAACGGGAGTATAACATTATCAGCTAGTACGATTCATTGGTAAGTCCAATGCCAGTTACTGTAAGAACATATTTGAACAAAGCTAGTCATGAAAGAAATGAAGTATGAAAAAAATTTTCAACACATGAAAATACTTTTCAAACAGTTTACAGCGTCGATGACATGCACTTACAAAATGAATTTTAAATGACTAGTATTTCAATCATCGAGATCCTTGTCAAACAACCTCAAGCGCAGTTTCCATATTTAATTTCAAATTATTTTTTAATCAACATTACTAAATAAAAATACACTTCAGTTAACCTATGGCACTTAAAGTTAGTTTATGACAATGTTTTTTGAAGTCGCGTTTGTGGAATGTTGGTTTTCTCTTGCACACGTTAGTAAATAGCAGCTTAAACAAATTGCGTCCAAATATTATTTTATACGTTGAAATAGTTACATGGAATCACTAATTTAAGAAAATGCGTGAATGTTTTGATAAAAATAATAGTGGTAATAATAATAATAATAATAATAATAATAATAATAATAATAATAATAATAATAATAATAATAATAATAACAGTATTTACTTTCTCACACACGAAGGAAGTATTGTAATGATACAGTAGAAAACTCCGATATTCTATAACTTCTATAAAAATAATTCGACAAAAACAATCTCGTGTTGTGGGTCCTTGTTATCGAACAATTGGTTTATGAAAAAACGTTTCTCTGCTCTCCGGTGCATCTGTCTACCCGTCTGTCCGTCTCCGTCCATTCTGTCTCCGTCTACCCGTTTGTCCGTCGGTCCGTGTCTTAACTTTCTTACCTTATTATGTACTGTGACATACCAGACTGTCACACAATATTTTGATGGGAATTGGGGACAAACATTTATTAAATTCATCATGAAAAGTGTAAATGTTGAGGGCAAAGGCATGCAGGCAGGGCGTTCCTTAGCAACTATAGAAGCGGAAGTAAACAAACATAGCGTAGCATGTAACGGACAGAAGATTGTGATATAAGAGCATGTAGGATTTGTGGTAAACTAGTAATGGGATGTGACGTAGAAGGAAACTGGAGATTGTTTTGGTAAAATAAGAGACAAGAATGTATGAAAGTTATGGAGGGTTGAACGTTTTGTAATATGGGAGAGGAGCTTTAGACCGCGTATCGTGCACATCGTAGAGATCATTATAAATTATAGATGCGGGACTTGGAATTTTGCGGGAAATAATTGAGCAGTGAGGATTTATATTTTGTGTGCATAATTCTATTGGGAACTTTTGAATAATTCTGGCACCGGGAGTAGTAGATGAAACAATTAATAAGTTGAGGAGGACATTGATCCGGCAGCGGACCGAGAACAAGATACGAGAGAGAAGATTGGTGGGAGCGGTGGATTCTTCCTGGCCTCATCGTCCAAGAGCGCATGGATATATAAATAGTAAGAAGAATAGCGCTATAGATAATTTTTACAATCGGTCATGACCAGGGTGACATTGCATGTTTAAAAAAATTAATCGAGAAATAAACTGATAACGTTCATTCTTAAAAGGAAAAGCTGATTATCATTTCTTTAGCATCTCGTGCAATCCATAGTTTAATCATTTCTTTCCAGAAACAAATTTCAGATTCCTCGCTTCTTTCGTATGGAGAGCGGATCGAATGATCGTTTGCTAGGAAGAAAATAAGTACCGGCGACGATTATTTTTGTAAGAACCCAACCGGCAAAGCTAGTAGGATAATTATTTCTCTTTAGATGTGTTTGCTGGAAATCTAAAATCGCAACCCTTTCCTGGCGCCCAAAAATGATATAAATTCGGAAACCGGTTGCAGAAATAATTTAACAGAAACGGAGAGCATTTCAGTAGCAAGTAGAAAGTATAGCAATGATGGGACAAAAATGCTTCTTTTTACAGAAGAACTCGTTTTATGGGCTCTGATATAAAAAAAAGTGGTTTAATCTTGTGTCTGTATGTAGTGAATTACATGCTTTAATATGTTGTGTATTCACGATCCTTGTTTTGTGGATAATCTGCCAAGGCCTTGTGGGTTTGAAAGGGATATTTTGGGAATACTTTACATAAAACCTCAACATTTTCAAAATTTTCTGTAATAAATCTCCACGTTTTTCATTAAATATTGTTGCCGGATAGCGGAAAGAACGCTTAAAAAATAGCGCTAGTCTAGTTTTCGTTGAAGTCCTTAATATTTATTCTAAAAATGATATTTTTAAATAATATACAATAAAATACAATTTTTAGAAAACAAGAGTTTTTTCGTAATTTTTGCTTCATGTGAAGGCAATTTATAGTTTTCTCAAAACGGCTCACATTTTGTTATAAAATTGTTTCCTCGGATTGAGTCAAACATGCTTAAACATTGAAAACTTCAAAAATTCCTAATCAATCGGTTGTTTTTAAAACCCCGTAAGTCACTCTGTTTTGCATTTTCGCTTTTGTGAGAAAATAGAAGCTACAGGGTACATCGTTCCATGTGTAAGTCTCGTAAATAATAATAATAGAAATAATATTGTTTAAGATGTGACTATGTTTTTTTGTTGTTGTTTTCACTTACAATCTTCCGGCAATTCCAAGTATCTCTCCGGATCCGCTCCACCTATGTATGAGGAAGAAAAACTGCTTTGTAAGAGTTATCACGTAAATTCGTGTCAGAATTCGCAACTACATAGGTATGCCATGGATAACATTGAATTATACTAATTTGTTATCGTACTACTTTATAAATTGATGTGACCAAATGAATAGAATCAGGTTATACATACTTGTGTTTCGCATTGATTCACACAAAATGTTTCGAGTAGAATTAGTTTCTATTTGTGTTCTATCGCACAGTAATAAAAGTTTGTCATCAGCACAGTAATCATTATTAAGAATCTTATCTAACACATTTCCTACCGTTTACAGATATTATTATGACTTGCAAGAAGTCGTCCAATTCAGAGGTAGTCTGCCTTTGAATTAGAATCTCCGGCTGAACTAGATAATCTGCCTAATCACTTCTTTCCTAGAGTAATAGTTCAACTGTTTTTTTTTTTTTTTTTTTTTTTAATTTGTTGCGTCTATTTTTACGCAACGCGTCTCTAAACCCCTTGGGGGGGCGTTGAGCGCTTCGCGCTTCTTGGAGTAATCCTCCTCTAATAGCGCTTGGAGTAATCCTCCGTTAGTATAGTCTGTCGCGTCTCGTCGCAGTCGGTTGTCAAGCGGACCGCCAGGTAGCATCTCCGCGTACGCGCCTCCTACCGCGCGCTCCTGCGTCACTACCCAGCGGCCAGAATTAGGAAGGAATAAGGATAGGGGTAGGGTTTAGGGCACTTCACAGGGGTTGGACTAGCCCTTGTGAAGCAGCCTAACTCGTTTTGTTGGAACAAATTTCACATGAGATTCGACGGGAATCGAACCCGGATCTCAGTGGTGAAAGGCTTGCGACTTTGCAATGAGCCACGAGTTCAGCCTGTGAAGTGCAATTGTAACAATAATAACTTCAATGCACACTTGTGTGTACATACGTATACGAACGAGTTCGTGTGTGTTACCGTGAACACCTGGTGTCACTTAAAACAAGTATCTTGTGAAACTAACGCAAGGAAAATATATGTTGTGAATATAATTATTTATCTCTCAGAACTAGAATAATTTGTTTGCCGAGGGAAAATAAATTTGTTAACGGTTAAAACCAGTTTTGGCCGAAATAGATAATGTGTTTAAACAGGAATTATTCTCTACAGGATCATGTTTGATATCGAGTCCTGTGAAGTTACTGCATTACCGCATTATCTCCAATATGTAAATAATGCGAAATGTTTCCAGATGGTTATCGACAAGTCCCTTCTGTTATACTAATAAAAGACTTTGGCCATACGCTTCCTAACGTCCAACGTGACCTTGAAGGGGAGAAGATACACCTTTAAACATTTAAAAAATTTAATTTTTGAAAACATATTTTCCTATACATTAATTATTCAGGAACATTTTAGTGAAAAAATATTTCCATATCTGCAAAAGTTTTCGAGTTATGATTTAAAAGGTATGTCGCTCCGTAATGCATCTATTAGAGTAGTAAGGTGACCAAAACCCATGAATATATCTTCGTCCCTTGTTTTCCAAAATTACCGTTAGTATGATCCGTTTCCCTTATAACTAACAAATTAATCATTTCAAAGCTATGAAATTTTTAGGATGCATTTAACCAAGTATTATCTACAAAACCATGCTAAATCATACACTTTAGATCAATAGGTTTTGTGATAAAAAATTACAAACTGAAAAAAAACGATTAATAATCAATATATTAATTTTGGATTCAAACTAAAAATATTATTTATCCAGAGATCTAAATGAAAGAGCATGTTTTTGTATCTGTTAGTATTGCCAACAAATTAAAAGATGAAATTTGTAAAAATCCTTAAAATTATTTGAGTTATCAGGGAAACACAGTCAGTGCATGAAAATCTGGTTGAATTTTAATTTTAAAAAATCTTTTTTAATTTAAAAGCAAAGTTTTCCTCGGATAAGAAACATATTTCAATGTGTCAGTTCATTTTCACTGCTGTGGAGTATGATTTTAATGGATAAAAAAAGTGAAAAAAAATTAACTGCTGTAAACTGCATCTTCTTCATTAAATTACTTTTTATGTTTAACAAGAACTTACTAAAAATGACCCTGGTATATATATGGCATATATATATATATATATATATATATATATGCATATATATATATGCTGATCTTTATAATATTTGTCCAATTTTTCTATCGGTTTTTGTCTTGTAAAGGTCTTAATTTTTCTGGAATCATCTACAGTTATATTTGGAAAATCTTTTTTTTATTTACGGTTTTTTTGACGTTGCTCTATGTCTTCAAAGAGAGAATGGCTGACACCTGGAATGAATTTCATTTTCTTGGGTTTGGTTAATGAAACGATGCATGAGCATTCGTGGCTTGTGTAACAAGTACAAGGAACCACGATCATCATTTTCCTTACTTATATGGCTTTTCTCCGAAATTTGTCTGCTTGACGTGGTTTTCTTGTCTTCATTATTATCCACTTTGGAAGTTATTTCTCATCATAATACACTTATAATATTATGTAAGTGGGTATGTATATATGTATCTATGTACGTTTATGTGCGTATGTAAGTACGTATGTATTTACATATGTGTGTGTTTTTTGACGTACAAAAAGATTTGTACCATTGGAGGGATTGTCCTCAAGTGTTGCCCGAACACATTCGAAAAGCAGAAAAAAAACATACGAAACATAAAAAATGTTTTTAAGAGAGAATTGATAACTTTTTATCTCTTTGAGAGTGGTGAAACGTATTTTATGATGTGGGCCATAGTTTCAATATTTATTGAAGGATTATTTTATGTTCCGGATTCGATTTGCATGGTGAATGTAGATTAAATATATATAACTAATTACTCAGCTTTCTCAGTTGGGACAAATAGTTTATCTATAAGTGAATTGAGGAGTGATTATTTCTGTTTTTTTAATATTTTTTGTGAAGTGGGAGTTATTTGTCTTGTTAAAGATGGAATACCTTTTGGAACTGGATATTTTTGTCATTTTTTGTGTTTTAACTATGTCAGTTTTTAACTACCGTTTTCATTTTAGGAATTTTTGTTTGGTTCCAGAGTCGGCGAGTCATGTTTATGTTGATTAAATCTCTGATTTATGTGCGTAGTTGTGGATGGGTTATTGGCTTACGATTTACAATAGTACGGCGTTTTCAGTTTCCATATATTTATTAATTAATTTTTGGTGTTTAATTTAATAATATTTCGGAATTTAATTGTTTAGTTTAGGTCTACCTATTTGGGGTTTGGAGATAGATAGTGTGAGTTATGTTGTGCATGTTATCTGGAATGCGGTCAGAATCTAATTCATGATGCGGAATTGAGTAAAATTTAGTATTTACATTTGTCAGATCAATATCTAATGACCCATTTTTTTAGTTAGAACTTTAGAATAACAAGTTGGTCATAGTGGGGGTAAAACTTTAAATTTGTATTGATTAAAATTCGTTTTAATCAATACAATCTGCGTTTTTTCGCTTGGATGCAAGTGTGCCATTTCCGGTTTGTGTGCTTTGAATTTAGATTTCCAAATATAAATGTACTTTTCAGCGATCATCTCATTTTTCAACATCCATCGTTGTTTTGAATGGGTAATTGCAGACGCTGGTCCTCAGGGACCAGACGACCCACCGCTCTCTCTCTCATGAATATCGCTCCTGCTTCTAGAAAATGCATGGCCCTTTATGTTCTAGAAATATAATGTTTCCATAAATTGAGACGTGTGCATATATTTCCCTTGTCACATACTGCGTTCCTGGAGATCACATAAGACGTATTTCCTATTTGACTTCTGAGTCGGCGCAGCCATTGCAGTCACATGTATCTCACTCTAAACTCCACGTAGCTACGGTGATTAAAGCAATTGTCATAGGTGCTAGGCTAGCAGCCAGTCTGGCTAACTTACGCACTAGGTCTTTCGCACGTTTCCTCTGACTCCGCGCCCACGCACTTTTCCTCCGGCATTAGCTGCAACCCTGTGTCCTAACACGTAGATTTCGTTCTGATGCAATGATTTTCATTATCAGAAAAGGCTGATAAAATTCATTTTGAATATATAATACTAGTTTTCACTGATCTAGAGTTCTTGATGTAACATGTTTCTATCAATGGTTCGTCTCACATTTACTTTTTCATTGCTTGGAATTTATACGATTCTTCACTATTTTTTAAATGTTTGCACTCTTTTCCCTATTTTTATTACATAATACTCGTACATTATAGATCTATATTTACCTCCATAAAATAAAATGAGCGTGCAAATGATGGTGCAGGGATGATTCATTTATGCACGTTAACTAGACGGTCACATAACGTGTAAGACAAATTTCTGCACGGACGACCGTATAAACTGCACAGCTTCGTATCGATGCTAGGTCGATTTTTGTGGATATTTCTCTCTTCAATCCTTCTCGCATTACCATTCCCTGCAAATTAAATAGGACATAATTTTTTTATCAACATTTCGTTGATAAACATGTTTAATCTAATATTTTATTTCCTTGTATCAACAACACATCGTGTCAACAAAAAAGGAATTCGTGATTTTCCTATGAGATTAACAGACGACCCGTTTGTTCACTACCAAACCACGTAATTTAAATGAATTGAAGAACTCCAAGTCATGGCACGGCATTTTATTAAAATCTGTTAACTCGAGAGTTCGACGATATAAAAAAGTAAAGATGAAAAGAGGGCAATTATCTAAGTTTCTCTACTATAGAAATATTAAGGTATAATCCATATGACAAGTCTTGACCTGTGTAATAGTAAAAATAAATCCATTTAAACTTGGAAAATAAGCGGAGTTTTTTCAAAAACATCTGATACCCGTTGTTGTTTGTGGTGTCGCGGTTACTAAGGATGTGTTTATTAGTATTTGCAATTGTTCATGGTGACACGTAATACAAATGCCTAATAATTGTTTTCTAAATGTGCTAGTAGAAGCATGCAGCTATGTATTCCTAACTCCATGAGAGAAGTGCAGGTCAGTACACTTCAAAAGAAATTCTATTAAAAATGAAGATTAATTAAATAACGTGAGCTCCGGAGCGAGAGCAGAGGTGCGAACCAGGTCGCAAGAGCGTGGGTTCTTGCGAACGTACTACTCGCGCAACTTTTCTTGAACGATGGATTGAGGAAATGCGGGCGGAGTGGGGGTATTAATTACAAAGGTGGCCACAGGAGTATTTACAGTAACGCCAACCTCTGAAAAATCAAAGTCAACCTGCTACGAGTCCGGCCAGGCCATCGCTCTGGGTAGACAACAGCAGGGACACTAGATAGGAGTTTTAGGTGCCTCCCTTGGAGGACCTGGACCTGCCTCAGTCATTTCTTTAGATATTGATAATAAACCTGAACAGAAGTTCTTTACTATTAAATCATCTAGCTTTGACGAGCTTCTGTTTCGCGCCAACGAAATTTTACTGCTTGGAATGTTGTCATCAGTGATCTCTGCGAGATTTTGCCTTCAATTGTTTATTACTCAAGGGAGGGGGAAGCAAGGTCATCGTTCAAGAAAAGTTGCGCGAGTAGTAGTACGTTGGATCAGTCGCGAACCACTTGGTGACAAAATGCGATGGTTATAAAATTGCGTTGGTTATAAAATTAGTATATGTCTAGCGTGAACAATACGAACTGAAATCATCAGTGCTGTAATTCAAAGAATTCATTGAAGAAATCATGACATTTAAAACTTCTATTTTCCCCAATAATTCATAACAGGTCTGATTTCCCCTTAAAATGTAACACAGTGTATGTCTTTAATGAAATGTAAAATATATAACTTTTGTATTATTGTTTAGAGATGTATACAATTAATTATATCTCGCGTACTTGAAATAATAATCGGAGGTATACATCATTGTTTTTTATTTTAGAAAGTGGAACTCTTTTTAAGACAAAATATACAACTGTTTCATTTCTAATTAATTAGCAATAGAATTAAATTATTTTCTTGACAAATCTGATTGTAATGAATGCAATAATTTTAATTATGTTTGTACCTAAATAATAAATATGTAAAATGTTGACACCTGTTTGTCTTGTTTGCCCACACTCAGCTAAACAGGCTATTTAGAAAGAAATAGTAAGTTATATTCTGGCGGATCTTTCCTTTTCACAAAATTATTTATTTATTTATTATAAACATCTAATATGTAGTATTTAATTATCCAATCTGTTAGACTTCCACTCTGATGGATTCACTTCCTTTCCGAACTAAGTATTTATTTGGAACCTTATAAATATCTAATATCCCTCGGATAGGCACGTAGGGCTTTTTGGGACCCCACAGCTACTTTCTCTCTTGTAGTGATTCCAGTATTTGTACCTACGTCATTAGCTATTTATAGATATCACTCAGGCGTTTGATCGGACATGGCACCAAGCCTTAATGTACAAGATTAAACAAATTGGCACCCCATACTACATAAAATCAATTATCAATAGCTTTCTCAACAATAGAACTTTTTCAGTGAATGTTAATAATCATCACTCCAACCCTAGACTAATTAACGCAGGACTCCCCCAAGGCTCACCACTTTCACCCACACTATTCAACTTATACGTTGCAGATCTTCCTAAATTAACGAATATTCACATAGCCCAATTTGCGGACGATACAGCAATATTTTCTTCTGGCAACTCTATCATTGACATCAGAAATAGAACACAACTATACCTCAACTTACTCGATAGCTGGGCATCCAAACTTAAAATACAACTGAATTCATCCAAAACCGCAGCAAAAATATTCACACTAAGACCCTATACCTTCCCCACCCCCCTAACAATAAACAACAATCAACTAAACTGGTACCCCCCTAACAAACCTATTAAATACCTTGGATTAAACTTAGATACTAAACTGAATTGGAAACAGCACATAGACGAAAAAATAAAACAGGCTAAAATAAAACTACTACAATTAAAACCTTTAATCTATAGAAACAGTCCATTACCATATCATTCTTCAATTGCAATATACAAAGCCATTCTAAGACCGCTACTGCTGTATGCTTGTCCCATCTGGATAAATTCCGCAAAAACCAATCTAAAGAAACTACAAATCATTCAGAACCAATTTCTCAGAACCATCACCAATGCACCGTGGTTTGTCACGAATCATCAGCTTCACAAAGAACTCAACTTAGAACTTATTGAACATCATATCACATACTTAGCCACCAACTTTTATTATTATTTACCTCAAATCTCTTCCCTTGCAACCTTTAGACTCGCTAAAAACCCGAACCATACCAGAATAAAAAACAGATACCCCTACAATATATTCCTTAAAACCTTCTCCGAATTTGAACCAGAATAGAGGACCCAATAGGGCATCCTCAACCTTATGTTAGATTTAAGTCTTAGAAATAAGTTTTAAATATAAGTTAGTAAGTAAGTCTATCAAACATATGTAAAGTTTATACTACAACTGACCTATGTACATCCATCAAAATCAATAAATAAAAAAAATAAAAAAAAA
>BLKR01016448.1:0-27509 GCA_011170035.1 Teleogryllus occipitalis | reverse complement strand
CACTAAAGGCGGTGCAGACCCGAGTTCACGCGTTGTTCGCCCGTGCAGACCACACATGATTGATTGATTGATTTTTTCGTGTTTCCGGGCACGTCAACTGCTTCGGTCGTGAGTGTAGTGCATTTTTTTTCTCGGGAGATGGCGGTGATCTTCTCCCGCTGGATGGCGAGATCCGGCGCCGACCTACCGTCGGCTAGCGAGGTTTCCCCCTAACGAGGACTCTCCCACCAACGGGGCACCACCCCAGCCGGGACAAGCTCTAAGCTCCCGACCGGTCTCCCGGAATATGTGGTAGTGTAGTGCATGTTAGTGTGTGTAAGGGAAGAGGATAGGACAAGGAAGAGGAAGGAAAAATCGCGCGCGGTCCGTACCCGTTTGGTAGGGTACTGCTCCGACATTCGCCTGGTGTTGATCGGAGAAACCACGGAAAACTACCGATCAGAGCAGCCGGCCGCTAGAATTCTCCCCCAGACAGCGACCGAATCCGATCTAGCTGAAAAGCTAGTGTAGAAAATCCTGCCGCCGTCAGGACTCGAACCTAGGACCTCCCGGTCAGAGGCGCAGCAGTGACATCAGTTGATGCACTGAGCTACCGCTCCCGGTCAGGCCACATATGCAGACCACGCATGCAGACACACGCTTCTAGCAAACCGTCGTTACCGACATATCGGCTGAAATGGTTCAGTACAACTGCAGCGTTTGTGACTGAGATTGATTGATTAATTAGAGATTGATGGCTGAAATCATTAGTCCCGTAAGTGTAGTGGATGTTCCCCCAAGCGTTTGCTGTGATCTTTCCCCAGTGGATGAGGAGATCCGGCGCCGATCTACCATCGCCTAATGGGATTTTCCTCTAAGCAGGTATCTCCCACCAGCGGGGCACCGCCCCAGCCGGGACAAGCTCTAAGCTCCCAACCGGTCTCCCGGCTTGTAGGGTATTGTAGTGCGTGTAAATGTGTGTTAATAAGGGGTAACGATAGGATAAGGAACACGAAGGAAAGAACGCGCGCGATCCGTGGCCCGTTTATTAGGGTACTGCTTCCAGGATTCGTCTGGAATTGATGAGAAACAATTGAAAATTAAACCTAAAATACGGAACCTAAAATACTAGTAGAAGACGTATTGTTTTAAAATATACCAATGTGAATATATTTGATAAAGATAGGGAACACATTTGATAAAGGCGTTTCAAGCTTTCAAGAACTAGTGAATCTTTCCTCGCAGTTCTCTTTCACACAACCAGACAGGATTCGTCCCGTAGGATTCTTCCGAGGCCAGTGATCTGCGAGGAAGTCATTGATCGCGAGGAAGTGTGAGTGGCGGCGTGGAGGTGGTCGCGAGGCAGAGCGCAAGTTTCCATATTAAGCAAAATTCGCATGCACATGGAACAGTGCTTTCTTCGAGAACACTTCGCAGAGCTCCTCTGTCCGGTTCTCAAGCGCAGAAGAAGCATGATGAATCGCGCTCCAAAGGTTCTCATGATTCAGAAGAACACCTTCGGTTTGAAGTTCTCAAATAGCGAGGACGTTCTTCGACTCCTTTTTCTCCTTCTGGGAAATTTCGAGCAAACACTTCGCTCTGCAAAACTCAATCTTTGTTATTCACGGTTGCATCGTCAATGAACATACCATAGAAAGATTTTACTTTCTCACTACAGAGTAGAATGTTATGCTGCGCAAAAAAAAAAAAGGCGAATTTTTGGCAGACAAACTCTTATTACATTGTCCAGGTATGGAAAAAGAGGATAAATACAGTTGCTAAATTTAGAATCACTCTATAACGTGGAATCGCCAGAATCCACGTTTTGTGGGTTCATGATACCTAAAAATCGAATGACGGCCGAGTGTCTGTCCGTATATATGTTGTTCGTCTGAGAACAACGCTAGCGGCGAAACAGTTCAGTCGATTTCTTCCAAAACTGATATTCCCTAATAGATCTTACTGATGTTACGCCCCCTTGAATTTAAAACCGATATTTTAATTTTGGGGGTAATTTATATGAAGCTCCTGGAACATTTTAAAATTTGTCAAACAAATAGTTGCATTGTTTTACATTAAACTTTGTTATTGGATATTGTGAAGGTCGTTTGAGAGAGTGGTACAGGTCTCATGTTCGTTGAAAACCCTGATTTTTCGAAAATTGCAAGAGTTAAATTTTTTTTTGATTCTTAACACAACTAAAATATTAAAGATAGAGATTTTCCCCCTTAATGAAATCTGTTCTTAAAAATAAATTTTGAAATAAGATCATGTACAATTTTTCGAGAATTTGAGAACTTTTCGCGTAAATCTTCGTGGAAATATAGGGGAGATAGTTCAAAGAGTTTTATCACTACTCGTTTTTTCTAGAATTAGGAATTTTTACTTTGAAATGGAGATAATTGACTGAAACGTACATGGAAGTTCTGTGGGCACATATAAAACCTATTTTCTCTACATTCGTATGTATCTTACATGGTTATCGCTATACTTTATAAAATTTGCCATTGGATTGACAGTTTCTAGATATTTCAATATTAAGACGATGAGTTGCGAATGTTGCGCAAGTTTTTGCAATTTTTTTTAGACAGCCACTAGTAAAAGCGGATGTTTCAGGACATGCATACCTTGCTAAAAGGGAGGCGATGCTCAAAATCAATCACACATAAATCTGTGATTGTAACAATTTATCATTTAGTGATTGTATATTTGAATAAAATAAAATGAAAGTCAGCAACACTGTCTAAAAATTGTGAATGACACTTGTAAAAGTTATTTTATCTTACTCGAGGATTGAGCCTCGCGTCGCAACCGTTCGTACACGCCAAATTAAAAGTCTCTTTTACCACTCGTGTCATAAACAACTATTTTCTACGCAAAATTATTTTGTTTATTATTACGATCGGCAAATTTTATTGAATTGGCCGAAGTTTCAACAGAGCTGTTTATAACAAATATTCACAAAGAAATTGAAACACGTACAGATGTATTTACATTTTACTCTTTTAATGAAACTTGGTTTTTGTACTGACATTGTGTAAATTTTACATTGCGGAAGGCTCAGTAAATTTCACCGCATAATGTACAGGAATGTGCTTTTTCTATAATTAAAACTGGAGGGCTGTAATGAAAAAAGGTCTCTAATCTCAGGCCAAGATAAATGGCCCTATTACCAGGAAAAAGCTGACGCAAACAGAGTGGACAAAGACTTATTATACAACAGCAAATATGTTCGCACTTCTCCAGGTATAACCAAGGTAATGGGCCGTACAGGTTTGTGTGCAAACGTGATTTACGCACGTGAAATAAAAAAGATACACACATGCGTTTCATTCTTCGTAAAAAATGTTCGTTGCTATAATATGTGAACAAACGTACTGAAATGATAATACTGCATTATATTTTTATAATCGGTGAGTAAGATTTCTTTGTAATAAAACAAATTTTTCTCTTTGGATATTTAATAATTATTTTAGCACAAAGATATAATTGTTTTATTGTTCTATTTTTTATATTGGTCATAAAGTAACGGAAAATTTAACTCTGTTGTGCTCTTTTCCACGAATGAGAATAAAAAAATGAATTTGAAATAAACGGATAAATTGATGAATCAGAACAATAATCAATAGGATTCAGTATCTTAAAATCGTCGGGAAGATGGGGCCGTCTAATACTGATTAAAGTACAAGAGACTTGCTAATTCCCGCAGGACTGGTGACCGCGATAAAAAAAGAAATATTGATAGGCAATTTATGGGAAAATCAATCCATTTCAAGGAAAAAGGACGCTTATTAAGGTGACCGTTTATTATTGCGGTAGACTTTGACATTTTTAGTAATCATCTACTTCAAATTCTGTTTACAACTGTATCATATGGTGTAGTTTTAGTGAGTAGTAACGGAAGATTCCATATGGCATATCATGTGTAGAAACTCTTAAGAGAGATTTTAAAAATATATTTAATTTTATTTTAAAAATTAGAAGATTTTACTAAATATACTATAATGACGAATAACACCGCATCTACTTAGGAATTTAAGATTATTTTGGAATAACTTGCAGCAACAATTCGAAAAAAAAAATTATTCTGAATTTAAATGAACGCCCAAATTACCGAACAAAAAGCAGAAAGAAAATAAATTAAAATAGAAACCGAGATTAGTCCTAATTGTCGGCGAGGACACAATAATTTCTTGTGCGCCTTCGGCACTTTTATGGTACACTTATTTTACCTAGGTGACTGGTAAGACAGATTTACATTGGAGAAAAAGTCCTTGGAGGAATGATATGGATTAATGTTACGTATTCCTCAATCTACGCCAACAACTGTAGTTTATCAACTCTTAATCAGTAAAATCAGTAGAATACAGTAGTTTTTTAATAGTACTATTTAATTTCATTCTTCTTACAAATCTGGGTCCTAGCATTAAACAGTCAATGGTACAATTAAAAAAATTAAAAGCTCGTTAAGCGTTCAGAAATTATAAAATATATTTTACATCACCCTCAAATCCACCAGGAGCTTTTCTTGACAGAATTCCTAATTGTGGCGGGAAATTAGAATGCGAATACACCAAGTCAAAGCGAAGGCACTAGGCGGCTTAGCCCATACAGTTTAAAAAGATTCCCATGTACATCAATATTAAGAAATTGGTGAACATTCCAATAGGATTACTGCTGTGAATGTTCTGGAGAAATGGAGTCTCACAGGAGAATACATTCACAGATACGCCTCCCTATCGATGCGATTCAGGATACATCTCTTTAACGATGCGATGCAGCGACTCTCAACTGACTGTAGCCCCGAATATTATAGCACGCAGTTACGAACTCTGGACAACCATCTAAAATAGGAATGCTCAATGGAAGAAATCGGGCGAGACTGCCCGTGGTCGCTTGCTGCAGTTGCCTGCGGTCTTCTCGCCTTCACTAGACTAGAGGTGATCGCGTTAGAGTGTCTCCCCTCCACCCCCCTTCCATGGCGATTAATCAACAAGTAATTAACAAGGCCTCAGCGCTGGGCCAAAGCCCGCCAAATTGGCAGCCTACTTGAGCAGTCCAGATCTAAATCATCATTTCATAACAACTGTTTTCGAATATATGCATAAATTGTCGGAAAACTAAGCCGCCTGTGACCATGTACGAGGTGTCAATGGTTCTGTTTGATACTCAGGAACTCGGGAAAGTGGGAGGGGAGGTACAAAAAGAATGAAACAGTTTCGATATTGACTGAAAAATGCAAATATTTAAGTTATTCCGCCTACTACTGAGCAAACAGATACAATGATACTCAGTGCGTCACAGGTTACGACAAAAAAGTCATGCGATAGCAATGCTCTAAGGAAAATGTTGCCCTCCATTCAATATTTCCTTTTTACGGATTGCGTAAAATTTTTGCGTACTTATTACGAATTGCATAAAATTGTCATAGTATCTAAAGAACTGTTGTTTTGCATATATACCATACTATCTTATTGAAATATTCGAGCATACTTTTTCGATAAAATATTGAATTTGATGTAATGATATACGGACGAATTTCATCAGTTTTTTCTTAAGCAGAATGCATGCTACATTTTGGAAAACCACTGTTTGTGATCTTTTTCATTGTGATTAAATGACTCGAGGCCTACAACAATATTTTTGCGGCTGTAGGCCTCGAGTCATTTCAAAATCACCAGAGAAGCCAAATGTCCGTTGTGAATACTAAGTCTCGTAGATGCTGTGACGGATCGCTTCCGTCTCGACCTTATGGCTTCACCACCGTAGTATTCCATGGGTATTTCTTCATTTTCATTCATCAACACCTAACTACTCAGTTAAAGAGTGTTCTGGAGTTATTTTATTCATGATCATCAAAACATACACCGTATTAAGTTGCAATAATGATTGAGATTAACTGTATATTGAAATACTGTGAAATAAAATTGAAACACTTGTTAAGAAGGAAGTTGAACGCGTCTTTCTAAAGGATCATGCTACATTGCAAAGAAAGTGTCTCGTTACTTCATAGAAATAAAATCAAATTGCTTGAGATCCGAGAGACACCTACTGGCTTTAACCCTTTTGGAATTCGGTGAACTGTATAATAACGAACGGTTCGGAAAAATTAAATATGACACAAACAAAAGTTACTTGAGTCAATAATACGTGTTTAGTTTCGTGATGTAGAAATGAAAAAAATCTTATTTTTGATAGATTCAGTGCTCAAAAGGATACATTAACATTTCAAAAATATGGAATATCATATAAATTAGTTGATTAGAGATTTTTTAAGAATCTAATTTTATGAAATAATACGTGAAGTATTCTGGAGGTGTGTTGGAATTAATGGTACTCATCGTACCATTTTACTATTGCTCAGAAGAGCCCATTATCAGTTAGCTGAATTTAATCGTAAACGTCCCATTGGGAATTCAGCGAAAGAAGAAAGCACTGAAGAAAGGGAGTCCCACAAGGGCGCCTTCCAGGGACACTTCCGGCCTCGACCGCAGGCGGTTTCGCCTGCAGTTAACGCCAGCCTGCCGCCCGTCCGGGCGACCACTGTGCTGACCGAAGCGGCTTTCTCCTTTCGCTAGCGGCCGCGCCGGAGGGTATGGGCGTGTCCCGGGAGAGCGATCGGAATTACAATGAAATTGCTTCGGCGCCGAGCACCACCTTTGTGAAGCTTTTAACTTTCCCTGCGGCCGTTGAAAAAGCTCATCATTGGTTCGAGGGAGATACCCTACTCCTCTGTGGTCCTTCTCAAGACTTGGCACTCATGAGCTTGAACCATAACGTTATATTTGCTGATGGGACATGCAGTGCGCTATTGGTTAATGTACAACATGGATTCAGTAGTTACTGGAATTGTTCATTAACTGATCGCCTGTTTTTCTTTTTTCGCCTTTTTTATGCCAATGGGATAATTCATTCTGGGGTCATCCAAAAATAAATTCAGAAGTATTATTTTTACTGTCTTGTACAGGTGAGTGAATTCATGCGCAAAAATTACACATTACTGTCTTCTCGACTATTAGATGAAATGTTTCAAATGTTATTTTGCTAAGAAACTCTTTTTTACTGATCAGCAGTTTCTTGATGAGTTATCTTATTCTCTAATGCCCACAAGGTAGAGCTTAATGTGAGTCGAAGCGTTGAGGATATTTCCTATTTATATTTGTCGAAGAAAATATCTACTTAATTCGGATACAAACGACGAAACACAAAAATTATACATGAAATCGCTGTCCATATTACAATGGCTCTATATCGAGTGCGTCCCTGCGATGTGCCCGAATTTAGGCCATCATGACAATAGCATACTAACCGGTCATCAAAATTAGTCATCGTCGAAATTGCAGTGCACTCGCCGGTTAATTGACTTTAATAACTTCTCGCGTCTACAACAGCGCTTACAATCTTGGAAATGGTAGTAAGTTCTGGTGACATACTGGCTGTGTAAAAAATGGAAAATTACAAAAAGAAACGGAATTAATTTTTTGCTATTATTTTAAGGGGAATCTATTGGTGTATTTTGACTGCAGGAAATGATTCGACTTCAATAAGGAAATATAATAATAACAACAACAATAATAATAATAATAATAATAATAATAATAATAATAATAATAATCTGCCTTTCTTTTAGACTATAAATCTGCCCCATAAGGTTTAATTTACATTTTTAAATGTTATATGTACATATGCTATTTCAAAAGCCCCACTTTTTAAACAAGTATAGTGTCCCAACGGTGTATAGGATGCACTAGGGGCTTTAAACCGGACCTCTTACTAATTATTACCAAGCCTAGAAATTGAAAGAAAAGTATAGCGCCAGTCATGTGAAAGGTGTCGATGGTTTCGTTAGATAACTAGGAACTCGAAAAAATTCAAAAGCAATGAAACAGTTTTTATTTTGACTGAAAAGGCAAATATTTGTCAGTTCCCATACTGTGCATACCGACTTAATTATCACATTCTATGTGTTGTTGCTTATGACTCAGCTAACATGAGGACACCAAAGTTCCAGAGAAGAAGCCGGAAGACATATACGTGCTACCCACGTTAAGCAAGTATTTTGATATTCTTTGATTGTAAAGAAGTGTTGTTCTGTGTATCTGTACTACTATGTTGTCTCAGTATTCATAAATTCTTCTATTGTTAAAATATTAATTTATTGCACTGATACAAGTGGGAGAGTAATTTATTTGTTGTTCTGAATTTGTGTGGTTTTTGGAAAACAACTTTGTGTGATTTCGTTCAGCAGCATTGTTGATACCACAGGCCGCTAGTAAATAACTATCATGGCTATCGCGATGGAGCACACTTTCTCACGACCTCTTTGCGTCATGCACGGACGCATACAATTGTCCGAGGAGTCTCTGGATCGCGTGAATAACACAGCTACAGGATGCCTAGATGGAATCAGCTGAAATAAATCGATATTCATAATAGAACGGTCGATTCTTATCGAATAAGACGTCGAGAGATCTGAGATTTCAGTTTGATTTCGCATAGTGACGTGTCCACAAAATGTGAAGATAAGTCTACGAGCGCGAACGAATGAACTTCTCAACCTGATACTGGAGGGGGAACATACTGACATCATTTGTCGTATTTAAAGTTTTTAAGTTGTACCAGTCTATTGAAAATTTTTTCAAACGCAAATAAAAATACTTATTTCAACGTTTATGGCGGATGAACTTCAAGACACGATGATCGCACTATGATTACTTTTGGTACTGCACGGATAATTAACCCCCTTTAGAAAGCTTTTCTTGCATTATTATCTCAGTTTTGTAAATGAATTTTGAAAGCAAGTGGTGACTGGTTTAGAATATATTAACTTCTAATTACTCATAGGTCATATGACTTTACTCGAGATCCCTTTGGAGTCACAGTGAAAGATTCCACAGTATATCAACATTTATGCATTAAAGGCATTAAAAAAGATAAGAATTATTTTTACTTTCTTAAAGTCAATGTTAGAAGTAATGCGAAGAACACATAGAAGTAATGGTGATGATTCTAAAATAAGTTTTCTTGGATATTGCAATTCAAATGTTAGACTGCTTGCTTCTCATATATATTACATGTATTTAAAATGAAAATTTTAACACTTATAATCATTAGTTAATACGAATTTCCCTTAATTCGATTTTTTCAATTTCTTTACAGCTTTCTTGAGCTTTAATCGAACCATATAACCATCAAAAAAAGAAAATCAGAATTGCTAGAAACTAGTATTTTATAAACAGATCTAATTTATTACTGCTTCATTGTAATCTCCTTTGCAACAATCCACACACAATGCTGAACTACTTCATCAGTGAAAAGTATCCAAAATGCTTGTTTTTCAAAAGACTTGTTTTAAATGTCCAATTTGCGAATGATATTCAGTGATGCAAAGTTTTTATAATTGTGTCACTCGCGTTCAATTGAGAAGTCACTATTATGCCATTGAAAGTACTCCAAAACTCCTCATATATATTTCATAACTGAACAATATTACAATTTCGGAAGTTCAATATTCTCTAACATACAATCGTCTGATATACCTCACGGCAGCTGCTGTTGCCAGAGCAGGATCTCCTCGAATTCGAGTTCCGACGTAATGAGTTTTCCGCACTAGTTGTACGCTAGCTATTGCTAAGTGGAATTCAATCGCTGTCCGGAGGAGAATTCTAGCGGCTGGCTGCTCGGATCGGTAGTTGTCAGTGGTTTCGCCGATTAACACCAGACGAATGACGGAGCAGTACCGTAACAACCGGGTTACGGACCGCGCGCGCTGTTTTTCCTTACTCTTCCACGTCCCCTCCTCTCCCCTTACTCTCTCTCTCTCTCTCTCTCTGTCTCTCTCTCTCTCTCACACACACACACACACACCAGTTACATGCTCTGCACTATCATATATGCCGGGAGACCAGTCCGGAGCGTAGATTTCGTCCAGGGTAAGGGGGTGGCCCCACTGGCGGAGATACCAAGAGGGTTGATTGATAGTGTCTCCGGGCACATCACCTACTGAGGTCATTAGCCTTCTGAGTCATTAGTGAGTGTAGTACATGATCTTTTCTCGGGAGGTGGCGTTCTTCCCACGCTGGATACCGAGAGCCGGCGCCGACCTACCGTCGGCTAGCGGGGTTCTCCCCAGCCTCTCTTCTACCAGCGGATCACCACTCCAGCTGGGACAAGCTCTAAGACAGAAAAGATCTCGCGCGGTCCGTGGCCCGTTTGTTGGGGTATTGCTCCGTCATTCGCCTGGTGTGGATCGGAGAGACCTCGGGAAACTACCGATCAGAGCAGCCGGCTTCTAGAATTCTCCTCCAGACAGCGATTGAATTCGACCCAGCTGCATGCTAGTGTCAAAAATCCGACCACCGTCGGGACTCGAAATTAGAACCTCCCGGTCAGAGGCACTGTAGTGATATCAGTTGATGCCCTGAGCCACCTTTTCCAGTGATACCTGGAGGAAGAACCTGGACGTGTGAGGTGTCGCGTGATCTAATATTACCGAGGGTTTCTCAACCCGGCCACACTACACATGCACTCATGGGGCTAATGACCCCAGTAGACGCGGCTGGCAACACGAAATATTCTTTCACTCCTTCCGTCAGGGAAAAAATATCTAGAATCATTACAGCTCCGTGGCAAGCTTCATTGCTCCATCGTGACACGACACACGTTCAATTACGTTCGAAGCGCCAGCAACGAGAGGATCAAGAGTGAATGCTAATCGCCGATGGTGGCAAGATACTAATCTGATTTGGTGATTTCCTTTCGTTTCAAATTTTTATACACACGAGAAAAGGAGTTTATCCTTTTACACCGGAATAGTTCGTCAGGAATTTGAAGTTGGCCATCATCACTTTTATACTTGTTTTTCAATCTTTTAGTATTGTGCAAATAACTGACATTCACTGGTAAAGTAAGACTGCATTTCGCTCACACATATTGAGAAATATGCGGCAAGATTTTGGCGTTTAAATAATAAAGAAATATTTCATTCTCTTATTCTCATATGCACTTAAAAACTTGCGAATTCTTTTTAGAGCGTAAAAGGAAAAGAAATAATTTTGTAATATATGAATGAAAATTTAAAATATTGTGGGACACAACCTACTAACTGATGAGAGAAAATATTTTAAATCGACTTATTTTTTGTTTAATCTGAATTGTAGATAAGGAAGTAAACTTCGCTGGAAGATTACCTTAGATTTCAATTTTCGTAAACAGTTCACTGCATCTAGGATGTGCAACTGGATTTGCAACTAGGAAGTGGAAAAGACATTGAGAGACAAGGAAATCTCGAGAATCATTGCCACTTCTTGGCAAGCTTCATTGCGCCGACCGTGGCACGACACATGCTCTATTCCCGTGGAAGCGCCAGCGGCAAGAGCAACACGAGCGGCGATCCCGCTGCGGATAATCGCCGTCCAGTCACGGGGTGCAAGTGCAGGAAGCGGCGTCGTCGTCCAGCAGGTGCTCGCCCTGCTATCTCGCACATCTGCAACACGTTGCCCCGACGCGCCGCCTCGCAGGCACGCGAATCGCTTCGCTGGACCCGTTCACCAGAGAGCAAGCAAGAAGCGGACTCGACGCTTCGCGCGATCGGAGCGGAAATAATGAGGAATTCAGATCGGGCTTGCGATCATTATCGCGGTGTATTTTTAGGCAGGGTTGCCAGATTGATTTGCGGAAGAAGGCATGTGGGGGACATTATGACGAGGGAAAGAGTTTTGATTGGGAAAAGTGTTGTGAAATTGTGTTGGGACAAGTGTTGGGAAATTTGGGATTTGATTGGGAAAAGTGTTGGTTTTATTTCACCAGGGGAATTTGGGTTTTGATTGGAAAACGTGTTGGGAAAAGTGTTGGTTTTATTTCACCATAATAAATAAAATCTGAGAGCTGAAAATCTGAGTGAAATAAAATCTGTGAGCCCACTCATACCCAGGAGGCCATGCAATTGTTTTGAAATATATAACGTGTCAACGTAAGAATGACAACCATGAATGTGTGTTAATGTATTGTTGAAACGCAAAGACTTTGGACGTTTAAAAACAATCAACATTTTAATGCAACAAACAACAATTGGAAAGCAATTTTCAAATACCGCAGATTGTTATATGATTACAAATATTTATAAGAATATAAAATACACAGTAATATACGAGTACATTTATCAAACAAAAATATTCTTTAAAAATATCAATGTTGATGATTTAAACATTTTAACACAAACAATTTTACAATCCCATTAATATAAGGGATTACGATCCCATCAATATAAGGGATAATACAAACATTTATCAAACAATATTTGTTATACATCGTATTTATTCAAGTAGTGAATATAGATATGTATGAAAATTAATACATTAAAAATCTCATTAATGATCTTCTGTTTAAAATCACTAAGGACACATTCATAGTTGTCCACAGAAATGTTTCCTAATAAAATTCCTTATATTGATGGGGTTGTAAAATTGTTTGTGTGAAATTGTTTAAATCATCAACATTGATTTACCTGTTCTTTACATACTTTGATTTACCTGTTCTTCTCTTTGTCATAAACTAAAAGGGAGATTATTTATTGAATGAAATATAGGGCTTTTTGGCCTTCGGAAATGTCCCCCTCGCCCACCCATATGCTAGACTTCCTCTACTATAATATTTTATGATTAGTTCTGTAATTTCGTAACAGTGTAACGACGACCACGAAGTCGCGAAGTGTAGATATTATTTCACAGTCCCTGTCATAAGTTAAGAATCTGAAGTCCGTGCTGATTGAATTGTTAGCGTAAAGAAAAAATATTCATTAACAAAAAATATTGTTTTGGTTGCATTGAATATATTGGAATCCTGGCTACATAAGTTATTTTGGACACATCAAGTATTTTTCAGACAGAAAGGCAAATAGTAGTAATTTTATACATAGTAGTGTAGTATATTATAACTAGTGTATTATATTATGTAGTGTAGTGTATTATAACTAAAAGTACAAACCCATTGTATTATCAGAAACCATGCTTCTAGGAATTGGCCCAAATAAGAAAATTTGTTTCGAATGAAATATTTCATGTATGAAATATTAATATAAATATAATATTATATAAATTATCTATAAATAATGAACTATGAAATATTTATTAATATATATATATATATAGTATTAAAAATATTGTATAAATAAATATTAATATTAATTAATAATATATTATATAAATTATTTATAATTTGTTTTTATCATCAATAAATTAGTTCTGACCATGCGGCTTTAGTTGGAAGCTTATAATACACATATTATTTAAGGTTATAAAAACTAAAGCCAGGTATATCCAAGATCTTAATGTGAAACTTCATTTCCTCAACTTTCACTACTATCTTCCCGGCGTGCTGGATTTTTTGTTGTTAATGTGAATGTGAATTCCCTCTTTTCCTTTTTGCGCGATCTAGGAGTAGTAACGTTGTTCCAAATAAACGTATATATTCAGACAAAACCGCTCCAGTTAACTCTGTGATGTTGCATCTATCAAATGCGTCACCAGGTCAACTGATCACCAAATCAAGATGACATGTGTTTTTAGAGGACGTTTGTGACGCATGTCCTTCTTTGAAAACGAATAAGAATATTCATGAACAATTTAAACCTGAACAAAACACTTTTCCAAAGGATTGTTCAAATGAAATAATGCATTTATTCACAAACAATATAAAACGCCAATAAAAGTGAAAATGTGAAACAAATAACACGCTTTCAATGAAAGGAGTCATACATTTGGAAACAGGATGTATCACTAGACTTCATTAATATTTTGAAACTGTTTGTAAAATATTTTGTAATATCTTCGTTTCTTCATTTGTTCTAAAATATCTGCAGCCAGTTTCATGTGGAGACTACATCTCGTTTTGAATTTACTCAACAACTTCCTTTTATTCTCGTTCTCTTAAAACTGGTATTCTAAAAAGAACGATTGAATTTTCTTAGAATGACAAAAAGTAACAGCATTGTCGAGAATACTCAATGAGATCCCATTATCCGAAGAATGAATTACAGTTACAATTCACTACTTCAGAAAAGTGCCATAAAATGATATTTAACCCTTGCTACAAACTTAAGCCGTTAATCTCTGAATAGATCTCCAAAACTAGTTAATAACATAAAATTCGTAGATGCAATTCTCTGTCGTATCCTCATCCCTCCGGACCAACTCTCTGAACAACTTTCTGGGCAGTTCTCCGTGAGTCCGACCATGTAAGGGGTACACCTAATTAAGACGATCCGTTAAACGCGTCACGATCTATATTTTGCTGCGTTCAGAGAAATCACCGCCTGCGCCACGAGAGTGTGGCTGGCAGGAGGAGAGAAGACGGCAATGAGCGAAGAGAATGATAGCTGATTCGCTGATTGCATTTGAGATGGCTCGACGTGTTCGAAATGTCGTGCTCACGAAGCTAACACGCAGGAGGAGATCGTGTGAGTTGTCGGTGTGATTGTGTTGTAGATGAAAAAAAAAGTCTAATGGGAAGTTGTAATATTGTGCCGAAGTGGAGTTTATCCTGCAAAATAATGCAGTGAGCAGTAAACTTAATTCAACATACCGCCACATCTATATTATTAATTTCTAAAGCACACAGAAATTGAAGGAAAACCATTCGGCTTGTAGATATGTGCGAGGTGTCAACGGTTTCGTTAGATACAAAATAATGAAACAATTTCGAGTTTGACTGAAAAATACAAAAACTTGATTGTGTTATTCCACCTATTCTCTTACTGTACGAACCGTTTGGAACATCGCACTCAGTGCATCACTACTTTCACCACAAGAATATGAAAAGACGGACGAAAATTAAGTTATTGCTAACCGAGATATTTGATACGCGAAGAGAAAAACTTGTACACCTTCGTAAGCATATTGCGCTCTCGGAGTCGTGTGAGATTTCGCCTACTTAAATATTATATTTAGGAGGAGTGCAAAAAAAGGCTAAGATTTATTCATAATATGTGATAAAAATATATTAACGCATAGCGGCCGATATAAGAATTCAGTCACACTGGTAAGGACGTAGAGTCTCAGGAAACCATAAGGTGTCTTTTCAAATAGTACAGCATTGATTTGTGTTTCGAGTGAAGAACATTGTAACTTAGGATAAATGATGATTAAAGAAAATATTAATCAGTATACATTTGTTAATAAGTTATCTAAAAAGTGAATATCTTGTGATTAGGAATGGTTGAATAAAGTTATGCAGACCCTTAATTTAATGAATTTATCGTTATTTATAAAAATTAATTGAACATTAAAAAATATATTATTGAAAACTACTATAACTCTAGAAATGAAAGTCAAGTACAAAAATGTTACTACCGCAAACATTAAAATTCTGACACACGTTTCTTTAGTCATATTTCCTGCACAACTCTTGGACACTTGGCCCAAAAACGAGGAATCTCTGAGGAGAGATATTTACAAAGTCCATCTGTTAAGAGAAGAAAGCACAAGAAATCTCTATCAAACACGTCTGAAGCAAATAAATGGACAGACGCCTTTAGATGATGACATTAATGTAGAGTGGAGCAATATTGAAAATATTATAAACACTGCAGCATATGAAGCTATTGGAAAAGGGAATAAACACAGAAAAAGGCTTGAAAATCTGGAACGATGAGATAGCTGCAGCCATACGTGAAAAGAAAAATGCCTATCAAGAATTACTTCAGAAAACAACACAAGAGAGGAAAGAAAACTACATACGAAAAAGGAATCATGCAAAGCAATTAGTGAAAAAAGCTCACGAAGAATCGTGGGACCATTTTATCAGCACAATTGAAAACGATGTCCATGGTAGGCAGAATCTGGCTTACAAGATCATGAAACATCTAAAATCAGAGGAAAATGACAAAGCAGAACTAAATGTAATAAAAAAAGATGACTGGATAAAATATTATAAAGATCTCTTATATGACCCAACAGTAATCGATGAAGATAAGTCACAGTACAACAACCCTCAGATAGACCCTTTGAGCAAACAAGAAATGGAATATGCACTGTCAAGCATGAAAAATAGGAAAGCTCCTGGGGTAGATGGTATCAATGCAGAACTTCTAAAATATGGAGGTGAAGAACTGAAGAACAGACTTCTTGAACTATTTAATAATTGTTGGAGAAAATGCCGAATACCTGATGCATGGAAGAAAGCAAAAGTCATCTCTCTTTTTAAAACAGGAAATAGAAGCCAGCCACAGAATTACAGAGGAATAAGCTTGTTGATCAACGCTTATAAAGTTTACACAAAAATAATAAATAAACGGCTCACAACAACCTCAAATTCACTCTTATTGGAAGAACAAAGTGGTTTCAGGCAAGGAAGATCGTGTACAGACAATGTGTTTACCATAAACCAAATAATAGAAAAGAGACGAGAGTTCAATTTAGAGACCCACATAGCTTTTATAGATTACGAAAAAGCGTTTGATAGAGTTAATCGTAAACTTCTCTGGCAGATTCTTCGAAAAAGGGGCTATCCTTTCCACTTGATAGAAGTTATTAAATCCCTCTACCACAAAACAAGTATCAATTTACAAGTTCAGAACAAAATGTTAGAAGAGTTAGAAGTAAACAGAGGTGTAAGACAAGGGTGTAGCTTGTCCCCCACATTGTTTAATATTTATATTGACAACATTCTAAGAGAATGGAAAAGTTTAAATAAACCAAGTATTTGGATAAATCCAAATACACCTCTACAATCACTTCTGTATGCTGACGATCATATAATTATAGAAGAGAACGAAATAAGTCTGCAAAAGTCCTTGTACCAGCTAAATAGAATATGCAAACCATATTGTCTCTCAATATCTGTCTCTAAAACTAAAGTGGTGGCATTCAGAGGCAAGTATCCTATCAGAACTAAAATAATAATAGAAGACAAAGTAATAGAGCAAGTGAAACATTTTAATTATTTGGGCTGTGATATCACATACGATTACAGTAATGATATGAAAACAAAATTACAACGTTTCCAACATACTTGTGGAACAATAAACAAATATCTTCGCAATAAGACCAGCAAAGAGACACTGTAAAAAATTTATAAAGTCATGGCAGTACCACAACTGCTTTACGGGTGTGAATCATGGACATTAAGAAAACAAGATAAAATGAAGATACAAGCCTCGGAAATGAAATTCCTCCGGATAGTAAAACGCTGCACCCTAATGGACAAAATAAAAAACGAAGATATAAGAAAGGAACTTAATATATTTTCTATCAATGAAAAAGTAAATGAATACAGATCACGGTGGGTACAGCACTTAGGAAGAATGTCTCACGAAAGGATCCCCAAACATGCCTTTCTGTACAGACCACGAGGAAGAAGGGACATTGGCCGTCCACGACAGAGATGGTGTAATGAAGCCGGAACAGGGAATTTCCCCAATCCGTGAAGTGAAGAAGAAGAAGAAGAAGAAGTAATGATAATTGTAATAATAATGTTTGACCATGAACGATATGAATTTTTATAAAAGTCCACCTAATATAAACAATGTTTTAACCTAATATAAACAATGGTTACTGGAGACAGTATATTTGACATCTGAAGGACATTGCTCTGTTAGGGATTGAGGTCACAAGACCAGTTTCGGTTGTTTTTTTCATTCTACCGGGACGATCGAGAAGCTCAGTGATCCCCTGTTTTCATAAGCATTGCATAGAATTAAGGTGGACAACACTTCTACTGATGACATATTTGCACACGCTCGTAGATGACGTAATATATTAAAATTTAAAAAAATACATATATGCAATAATTATACAGGTATACTCTTTGAAACTAGTAGTGCTACACCAGCACATACTTTCCCGGAATATTTTTAATGGCTAAGTAATATTATAATATGACAATTTATGTCTTACACTTCAACTACCATTTCGAAGATTCTAATACAAACAAGTGAAACAAACATATATTTTTTAAACTCAAACGCTTACACAAAAACAACTTTCTGTGATTGAATTCTGTGTATTAAATGTTCTACATAAATGTACCAAAGATGCACGATTTTTAGCGGTAAATAAAATTATCTCATACCTCACTCTCTTGATGTGGAAACAGGTCTTAAGACCTAAATCCATGAAGCAGAAGAAGAAGAAGCGAAGAGAAGAAAATTATTAGTTTATATTAACGCGAAAGCAAAGGCGACACTCATTATCGCCTTCTGTTATCAGTGCGGTGCTGAAACAATGGGTTACAAGCAACAATGATCGCTATTGGTATGGGATACACATTTCTACATTAGCATTACTGATAGCAAGAAAATGAATCTGGATAGAAAAATGTAATTAAATCTAAAAATTTTTATTCATCAAAAGTACTGTTTTTACATGCTTTACTTTTCTTTCCCACATCTTATTGAGTAAATCGAAATCATCTATTCGTTTTCACATTTAACGCAAATTAAAATAGGTTTTAAATAATTTATAAAAGATTAATTTTTAAACTTACAACAAAAACTGAAGAAGAAGCGAACAAAGAAATACGAAATAATACACAAATTGTAACTTACGTAGTATCCAATTACCTAGCAACACTTAATTTTACATTCAAGAAGCGCAGTAAATTGGGAGTGGGCGAATATGTTTGTCGCCAAATTACACAAAAAATACTCATATTTTCAAAACGTTCAACATGGCATTTGAAGATCTATTTCTGATGAACACATTTCATTAAGAAAATTTTATCTTCCTATTTGTAGTTGTAGTAAAACGAGGAAAAAAAATTATTTTTTTTCAATTTTCGAAAAATCAGGGTTTTCAACCAACATGAGACTTACACCAGACTTAAACGTCCTTGAGACTAATCGCCAACAACATTTCATCAAAAACGATTGAGTCGTTTTTCAGAAAAAATGGTTTAAACAAAAATTAAAAAATTGCCTATATATCATGCAAAATTACGCGAAAAATCCTAAAATTTTCGAAAAATTGTACATGACATTATTTTTAAATCTATTTTTAAGGAACAGAGCTTTTAAGGAAAAAACTCTTCTCTTTAATATTTTAATGTTAGAAAGACGCCGAATATTTTTTTTTTAGTTTTGAAATTTTCAAAAAATCAGTGTTCAACGAAAAATATACCTGCACCATTCTCTTAAACGTTCTTTACGCTATCCAACAACAAAATTGAATAAAAATGATGCAGTCATATTTAAAAAAAAAGTCTCAGGGGCTTTATGTAAAGTATTCCTCAAAATTAAAATATATGTTCCAAATTCTAGCAGCCGCGATATTGGCCAGATCGGTTGAGGAATATCAATTTAAGAGACAATCAGGTGAACGGTTTAGCCGCTAGCGTTCTTTCTTAGACAGACTTTTTGCCGTCAATCGATTTTTGGGTCATCAAGGACCCACAAATCATGAATTCTGGCTACACCACGTGTTAGAGGAATTTTTTCTAAATTTTGATATGAATTTTTCCACTTATTTCTTGCCAGGGCCTTGTAATAAGTTTTTTGACGAAAATTCGCCGTTTCTTCGAGCAGTATCTTCACCGCGGGAGTGAGAAAGTGAAAAGAAGTTACATAATGTTAAAAATGTTTAAACATTATTAAATTACGGTCAAATTAACACCATTGTGCGACCACTAGAGTCTGGTTAATTAGTAAATAAGTAAATCTGAATTGTTGAAATTCAATAAAAAATAAAACTTTGTATGTACTTAACAGGGGAGGTAACTGGTTTTAATAATCTCGGGCGACCAAAAATCCTCTGCCTAAAGGACCTAGGGCTTTTTTACGATCATTAGAACGCCTTTGGTGCATAAATAAATATAGACTTCCTGGTTGTAAATATAATATGTTGCGTGGCATTCGTTTTCGAATGTTGCTGTTATCGTGAATCTCCAGTACACGGGACGGGGGTCATATAATAAGATAGTGCTATATTTTTTCTAACTCACACATTACGCACGTAGTATAGAGGAAGTATTGTAATGCTGCAACCAAACCGGCAATTTATTGAAGGAAAACTCGTTTGTGACTCTTTGATACCCCAAAAGTGGATTTATCTTGTTTCTGCATGTAGAAAATTACTTTCTCCAACATGCTGTATTGTCAGCATCTACGTCTTGTTGTTCCTTGAAACCGAAAAATTGCTTTGCGGTTAAACGTCTGTCTGTCCGCCCGTCAGTGTCCGTGTGTGCATCGCTAGCGGATAAACTGTAAGCAGAAACTAAACCAATATTGATATTCCTCTATCGATCTGGCTGACGTCGCTGCCTCTTGTACTAGAAACGGATATTTTAACTTTTACACATTCTTTAATTGAAGTCTCATGGACATTTTCAATATTTTCAGAAAAATGGCACCAAATTTTTGCTTTACTTTTTTCTCAGACGGGCAAATTACGTTTATAAAAATGGTGCAGGTCCGATTCTATGAATTTTTGAAAATCGCCACAGTTACAAAGAATGCGATGAATTGTATGCTGTTGTAGCTCTCCTAGTTTGATTGTTTCCGATCTATCTCGGTTTGAACAGTAACAAGTCGTACATACTTTATGGTAAGGGGTTATTTAGTAAAGATAAAACCACTCATTTATCATGACTCTACTTAATACCAAAAATCTTAGCTGAGCCTTCTGTCCAATATTTAAGATGCTGTTTGGCCCGCAACCCGCCTTTTTTAATACGGCCATTCCCAAGCCAAGCACAATGAACTCCTGATTTTTAACTTAAACCGAACAGCGCAACACACCACCACCAGTAGATAGCCGCTGCAACAATGGGAGAGTGGCCTGGGAGCGGCAAGTGAATGGAAGCAGATAAGGCAGACGGCGCGGTTGACCTGTCCGCATGTACTTTGCCTGGAGCTCGCTGCGTCGCGGATTGCGTCGGCCGTTCCGAGAACAACTGCCTGCGGGCAGTGCGCAGCAGGAAATCGAGACCTTGTTGGTTTTATCGTACCCTTTTAAAGGAGTGTTGATAGTCCACCGTGTTGTTCATTCTTTGGCAGCAGATTAGGGGACAATGGAGAAATGTTCACTTAAGTGCTGTGTTAAATATGTCCACTCACAGCCTTGCGTTGCAGTTTTCTTTTCTCGGTGTAAAATGTTCAATGTTTTCAAGGTGAACTATGGCGATTGGGAAGTAAAATCGTCTTATAAATTGAGTTTTCAAAAATGCAAAACTTAAAGAGAAGCCTGCGAAACACAAACATGTGTTCCTAGTTTTCATTTTGATGTTATTCCTTTCTCCAATTTATAACTATTTATTTGTGCTTCGAAAGAGTGGCTTTCTAAATTATTAAATTTTACTTGTTTCATCACATCTCATTCTAAATCCATTCATTGATTATTTATCACGTAATATTTATTGCTTATTTGATGGTGAAAATATTTTATTCTTAAAAGTTTATTTCATTTTCTAGTAAAAAGAAATCACTTTATCTTTCAAAATAATTAATAACAAATATTAAATATTAAATAAAAAGTAAGTACGAAATGAAAAACGTGTGTCTTCTTAAACTTCAATGAATGTTTGGTTGTTTTCATGATTACATACTACTACAAAACGTGTTTATCTTGCATAAAATTAACGACTACTTACGTGTGTCAAAATTTTAAAATGAATGCACTTCGTGTGTGTAACTTTCTTATGTATGCAACATTAAGATGATTTGAATGTACACGTAACGGTGTCGGATATTTGATTGTTTACAACCTTTTCCATTTCGTACTTTGACTTATTCACATTGTAAGGTATCATGCGTAGAACTGGCAAGAAATATTGTGTAACCATTTATGTCCTGCAAATGGAATATACATAAAAATAGATTTATCAATAAGAGATGTAAAAGCAAGTTAAGAAAAGACTTCTTATTCTAGATATCGATACTTGTCACGCAGGTCAATGAACTTCAGGTTGCTGTCAAAACTCATAACAAGTTTTTGCAGCAGCGCATCGAATCGTCACATAAGGTTGTCGAAGAGGTGCCGAATGCTGAAGGCCCAAAGAAGATTTTTTTACTGGAACCTTTTTGCTACGGCCGTCATTCAATTCTACTGGCAAGAAATGCGCCAGAGGTTTTTGATGTGTTGACGTTCGTGCGAAAAATGATTGACCTCGACTTTTCTCTCACGAGGCATTCACAGCTGGCATGCTGTGCCATCTGTTCTCACGATATTTTGACAAGTGAAAAGAAATATAGGGATAATGAACGGAGTGTCTGCCGAGACATGCAACTGTCTGGGTTTCATATCACTTTCAAATTCTGGCCAAACGGACTTGCGTGAACCATCTGCGTGAAATAACGGCAAGAGGAAAGAAAGAAATAGACATATGGATCATGTCTTGATTAAAATTCTTGCTCAGGTTAGAAACACGCGGCGGACCATTGATGTTCTAGGAAATTATTACACTAAGAAGTGTTGGCGCAGAGTCAATGAAATGTGAATAAAGCGAAGTCTTCGAAGTAGTTTTCTCGTTTTAGTTTCTCGAAGAAATATAAACCTATTCCTCAGTTTCACATTAAGCAAACGTCAAAATGGAAAAAATGAACATAAAGCAGATCATAAATCTCTGACTTCTGTGAAGAAGCGGAAAACTCGTCAAAACTTACGTTTTTCAGGTGAATCACATTTTCTACCATCTCGGGGATTATTCGATCTGATAATCTTGTGGAGTGGCTGACGAACCCAAACCATTGTTACAGCGTGAACTCAACTTCAACTCGACTTACCTTCACAGGGTTTATGATTTAATAAAATTTATGTTGTGTTCATAAACAAACTTGAGGCCATTACTGAGCATCGACAAAGAATAAACTTGTCTGATTATACACAAGTCCAGGAATGATTAGGTGAATAGAGTATTATAATCTCATTTTAGGCAAAAATTAGACTCATCAGCTTATTAACCGGGATAAAAAAAATACGTTTTTTGCTACGCCCCAAAAGTCTACGTCACTTTGTTTTGAAGGTCTCAAGTTTTTTCGAAACAGAATATCCAAAAAATACTTGGAATTCTTTTTCATGGATTTAAAAAAATATACTATATAATTAACATTTTTATCAATTTATAGGACAACACCAGGCGAATGCCGGAGTAGTACCCTACCAAACGGGCCACGGACCGCGTGCGCTCTTTCCTTCCTTGTCCTATCCTCTCCCTTTACACACACACTTACACTAACATGCACTACACAACCACATATTCCGGGAGACCGGTCGGGAGCTTAGAGCCGGTCTCGGCTGGGGCGTTGAGATTATAATGTGTCTTTTCCTTGCACTGCCTCTTATTTCTGTGTGGCGATGAGAAAACTCATTTCTCAGGTTGAGAAACCAGAATACGACGTGGGGGGCGTGCCCCCCACAAACACTTCAGAGACGTGAACAGCCAGCCAAACTATTCAACATCTCCTAAATTATCAACAACTTCAACTTTATTTATCAAAACGCAATTATTGATTCAATTTAAAATATACTTTTAATAAAACACATACATAAAAAATTATAAGAACAAAATTTATAGCCAACAAAACCAAAATATTTTGCGGTTCAAGAGATCTTCGTGCTAACCACACGGTATCCCATTAACCCAGGGCCGCGAGACCCGTACGCGTGCTGTCGCGGCAAGTACAGACGGACCCAATTTTTACTGAGAAGCATAAATTTGTTTAAATCATCCTAACAATCTCATTGAAACAAATAAGTATCCTCTCTAATCATTTCATTGATAGATATTTGAATTAAGCATTTTTCCATTTCGCATTCGTAGAAGTAACAATAAAGAGTATTTTAGAGTTGTAAGTTCTATTAATTTAATAATATTGGTTCCTGCTACTTATATAGTCATCTCGTAGATAGACCTTTTTCCCGAACTATATCTCATTTCAGATGGCGTGGACGTGTAGCATAAACTACTATTACAATTTGGGGATGTGAAATAGTACATTTGTGTCCAGAAACATAAACATTTCTGATATTCAATGTCAATTTTTACTAAACACATTATCACTTTTGATCTGTCCATTGACGGCAAAAGTCTGTCTGTATGTGGTTAATACTAGTCGCTAAACCGTTAGGCAATTTACTTCAAAGTTGATATTCCCCAACAATCTGCAAGAACGTTTAAAACGGATATTTTGATTTCTGGGTTTTCTTTACATGAAGCTTCAAACACATATTTTAAATTTTCGGAAAAAGTGCTCCAAATATAATTGTATTTATCCTTATAATTATATTTCCCTGGAATAATGTAAAGGACGCATAAAAAATTTGTAGGATTCATTTTCGTTGATATCTCTGAAATTTGGAAAATTGCAAAGTTAAAAAATTTTTCGACATCATCTTATAAGTATATTATTGACATTAGTGTTCTTTTCGTTAACAAAATCTGTTTTTGTTGAGAAGAGTTTGCGTAATTTAGAGTGAAATATTGGCAATGTTTAAGCAATTATTTTCTTAAAAACAAATTTAATTAGTTCTTTAAATTTTGTTCTCAGATAAAGTAAAGGCTGCTAAAGAAAAAGTGTGCTGGGGAACTTTAGGGAACTCTGTATATTCGAAAATAGCAAACAAATTTATAAAAGTATAATATTGATGTTAGGGATTTGTTTCTTAAATAATATCTGTTTTAAATAATTATATCTTTAAATAAACTCTGTACATTTTTTGAAACAAATAGATTTTTTCACGTATTTCTGATTGCAATATTTTTACAAAACGGCCCTGATATTTTGTGTATTTTTTCCATGGAGGCAGCAAAGTAGGCTTAGAGAAAGGGATGAACAATTGTCGTTAAATTGTAACGAATCACCAAAGGTTGCCTGAAGAATTTAATAAATAATTAAGAAATAAAGCTTCACATATACCATTGAACTAATTGTCCTCATTTTAAACTTATTTAAACGAAGTAAAAGTTTAATGTCCCATGTGCTAAAAGAAAGTCTTCCAAAACACACCCGCACCGAAAGTATTGAGAACCAATCAAGTACTTGATCGTTTGCGTCCTTTCACCATCTATGGAAAGCTAGAAATCACATTTTCGTGTCTTAAATAACATGAAAAATACTTGATGTCCTAATAGTTATTGAATCACACCATATGTGGTAGGGATGGTCAGTTATGGAGAAAGATATCTGAAATTTTAATGCTCCACTGAAAAAAGTGCCAAGACACATCCCAAGTGCTTATGGCTCTTATTAAAATCTTATTATATGAATGCATCAAAATTAATCTTAATCACATTAAAACATTAATTGACCCAATATCAAAGCCAACATTAATTGACTCAACTTGACGATTTATATTGAAATTAATTGTTTTTTTAAGGTATGATTACTTTTGACGTGAAAATTCCATTCAGCGCTGTTGACTCGCGAGAATCCAACACTATCCATCATATGAAGTTGTACTCTACGGAGGCTATCTGGAGAGTTTCCAATGTAGACTTCCCTCCCTCCATTTTCACGTTTACTCTTGGTTCCTCAGATCCTTTGAGAAGCATCCTCGTTATGAACTGCGGTTGAAAATTTGGGAAATGAGTAGAGTCGAACTTCTCCGTTCACCGCTACTCGTTCTCATTTCGTACACTTCAAAGGAACGTGTGATGGAATGGGAAACCAAATGCTGCACTTTCACGTTCCGTGGTTTGGGCCTCGTGATAGCAAAGGGATAGCTCCGGTCAACACGTCCCACAGATTTACGTTAGCACATCCGCAAATACTGGATTCCCAAATCAGTTTTGTAAATTTGTTAGCCTAGAAATAATCTGAGAACGTGTAGCCTTATATGCATGTTTTCTTCCACAAAGCAATTGTACATGCCTCCTTACATATTCTTGTGAGGTCAAATTCCTCTCGAAAATAAACACAACTGTAATTTAAAGAATTGATGGTTTCGAGAGTCGTCTAATTCTGAAACTATCGCTGTGGAAATATGTTGAAACGGAAACAGTAATTAAGTATTACATTTTGATGGTTTCTGGCTGAGCAGAAACATTAAAATTATATAAAGAAAAAGTCATCATTACACACATTAAGAATTGTTGAATGAAGTAGGAGGCAAAATTTGAGAATGTATGCAAACGCACAGGGAAAATGTAGACGATTATAATTTTAACGAAATGTAGAGCAACTAGAATTGGGTAAAATACAATCAGAGAATTCGCAGAGCGAAAAAAAAAAATTAAAATGGAATCGCAATGTGGGAACATCGAGATCCGGGAGCGAAGTGTTTATATACAGCAGTGGCTCGGCAGATAGGCTAGGGGTGGTGGAGAAGATAAGGCCTAGTTATGTCGTGGTGCCAGAACCCCAAACACGAGACCGCCAGATAACGGAGCGGAGAGACAGAGTTACGGTATTTGCCGGGTTTCACCATCTCCAATGCTCGCGAGCGGCGCATTCTAGACCCACACGGTCCCGTCTATACACAAGTATCAAGTCGGGGAGTGACCGCGCACCTGCTGGCACACGAGCTGCACCTGAACAACGCTCGCCGCCCATCCAGCCAGAGAAACGAGGGCTCATATGCGTTGAGTGGTGGATGAAGAGCCCGGCCAGCGAACGCGCTGCGCCCGGGGTCGGGCGGCCAGCGCAGCCAAACAGCGCGAGCCCACGGAGTACCACAAGGTTCCAGACGCGGCCCCCCATCTCGCGCGCGCGGGCGCGGGGAGCGCGGGCGCTCGTTGGCAAAGCCGTGCAGCACGCGTGTAGGTACCCGGCCCCGCCATGCGTATTCGCGTGCGCGCCCCCGCTGCACGAGTGCTGTGCAAACAGCCGAATGCTCTGATGCGCTCGGCCGAGCGACGGCCGATGGCGGAGCGGCGGGCGGGCGGGCGGGCGACCCGAGCCCAAGGTCCATAACGCAGTCATCGAGATTCCGCTGCAAACGCCGCTCTATAAATAGAACCGAAAACGAGCCGGACAGCGAGCGTGTTGCGCAGTCTGCTTACCACTCCACGTCCCCGCCCCTGCCCCTGCCCCTGCCTAAGCCCCCTTAACCCGTACCACCCCCGCTCCGGCATCCGCCGACACCTCCCGCAACTCCACCCACACGCCCCACCCACATTCTCCGCCATTGCTACTGCCACCACCCAAGCCCTCACACTGTCATCACCAAGTCACCACTATGCCAGCTCGTGCTCTCGCCCTCGTACCACCAAATTCCCCACCAATTCCCCGGCCCTACACTACTTACCCGGTCACGGTCATCACTCCGCCACTACCCCTGTTCCTGTCCCTGTCACAACAACCGCAAACTCTGCCCCACCGCCACCCCTACCGCCTCTGCCATCGCCAAACCACCGTCCCCGTCCTGCCACCGAACCGCCACCGCCCTACCGCCACCGCCCTACCGCCACCGCCCTACCGCCACCGCCCTACCGCCACCGCCCTACCGCCACCGCCTTACCGCCACCGCCCTACCGCCACCGCCCTACCGCCACCGCCCTACCGCCACAGTCGCCGTCACCGTCACCGTCGCCGTCACCGTCGCCGTCACCGTCGCCGTCACCGTCGCCGTCGCCGTCACCGTCGCCGTCGCCGTCGCCGTCGC
>BLKR01016447.1:0-27519 GCA_011170035.1 Teleogryllus occipitalis | reverse complement strand
ATACGAAGTAGGGTCAAAAAGTACCCGGAATTGGTTATTAAAAATTTATTAAAAATATTTATAACATTCTTACATTATTTCCCTTCAAAATACTCTCCTCCTGCATCTACACATTTATTCCACCGTTCATATAATTGTTGGAAACACTCTTGAAAGCCGTTTTTGAAAGTTCCTTCAGCCGCTCCGTCGCATTTTCAATCACCTCTGACGAATCAGCAAAACGATGTCCCTTCAATGCCATTTTTAACCTTGGAAACAGGTAGAAATCTGGTGGTGCGAGATCAGGAGAATATGGAGGATGTTCCAGAGTGGTAACATTATTCTTGGCAAGGTATTGTTTCACCATTAGGGATCGATGTGCTGGGGCATTGTCGTGCAACAAACACCAGTCATTCTCTGCCCATTTTTCAGGTCGTTTTCGTCGAATTGCATCTCGTAGCCGTTTTAAGATCTCTGTGTACAATTCTTTATTTACTGTTTTCCCTTCAGGAATAAATTCATAATGAATTTATCACGGTAATCAAAAAACACCTCCAACATCACCTTACCCCGGCTTCTGTCCAAGCGAAATTTTTGTTTTCTTGGTGAAGTTTTTGACTTCCATTCAGCGGACTGCCGTTTTGTCTGAGGGTCGTAAAGAAAGCACCATGTCTCATCACCTGTAACAATTTTGCGCAGGAAGCTGTCATCTGCATCAGCCATTTCAATCAAGTCCCTGGACATGGTCACTCTCATTTCCTTTTGCTCAGGGAATAACATTTTTGGAACAATGTGCAAGCAAACACGATGCATGTTCAAGTCATTATGAAGAATGCTGTGAACACTCCCATGTGAAATACCAACTTCAGAGGCAATAGTATTGATGGTTGTTCGCCTGTCCGCACGCACAATTTGTCGAACACGCTCAACATTGTCGTCTGTAGTGGAAGTGGAAGGCCGCCCAGTCCGAACGTCATCTTCAATTGTTGTGCGACCGTCGCGAAAACGCTTATGCCACTCGTAACCTGCTGTTTTCTTCATCGCAGAATTTCCGTATGCTTTTTTTAGCATCTCAAGAGTCTCCGAGGGTGATTTCTCCAGCAACACACAGAATTTAATATTGCCACGCTGCTCTAATGACGACATTGCACAATCCGGCGAAAGAAAGAAACTACGATCTACAATATTAAACACCGAACGCACGGAACCAACTACAACTGCCTGCTAACCTGAAAAGCACATTCACTACCAGTTATGCCAACCTCACAAACAAAAATTTCCCTTTCAGCTAACAAATACTTGACTGTAAGCGACCATTCCGGGAACTTTTTGACCCTACCTCGTATATAAGAACACAGTGTGTTTCCGCATGCATTGAAGTTCCAGGAATCCGACGGTGGAATGATTCACGACACTAGGGAGATAGCTAGGTCGACGAAGCCGGCCGCTAGAATTCTCCTGTAGCCGACTGCTGAATTCGACCTACAGCAAATCCGCCACTCTCATAACCAGAGATCGGATTTTTATGTAATTACATATTTTTTGCCTTTCTACGTACCGTTCTCAATATTAAAATCTTGGCGAATCGTCGCCATTCTAACACAATATCAATTTTTTTGCTACATATTTTGTACTATATTATATATTTTACATATTCTGCTATTTTCACAAAATATTTTTTAATCTATCAATTTTCTTGAATTTTATTATATTTTTTATGAAAAAGGTATTTTAAAAAAATCAGAATTTTTTCTTCATAAATGCTAAGTGCTGTCAACTCGATGTGAACTACATTAAGATGCGGTTGGATGTTGTTACAGTTCGGCGCGCCTGCTTCAGTTAGCTCAGTGATGGGAAGTCCGAAACTGAGATCATTTTCACCTTTAGGTGTGAAAAGTATTACGGACGTCGTGTTTCGTGACCTTTAACCTTAATTTACGTAAAACTGGCGATCGCTGACGTGTAACAATTGGATGAGAATGCTTCACGCTGCAGTGATTCTTTGCTAGTTGTAGGTATTGCCAATATGTGCGAGGGCTTCTATTGCGTCTAGTTTGGCTGCTAAACTATGGTCCTGGATAGCGATAGATAAAGCTTTTATTACAGACGGGAATGTTGTAAAGTTAAAAACGTGCATCAATTTGTGGTGTCCAAATGATTTTTAAAACGTTTGAATAATTTTTAGAATTTGTTTCGGAAATTTTTGATAAATTTAATTTCGAATTAGGGTAAATCGTTTTATAATTTGTGAATTTTAATATTACATATTATATCTGATTTTACATATTTATTACATATTCTTACTGTTTTCATGACATATTTATGTATATGTTTTGACGTTTAATACTACATATTTTACCGGTCTCCAGTCATAACTCGATGACCTCCCGGTCAGAGTCTCTGCAGAGACACCTGCAATGCTGGCTCTGGTCTGTCAGTCGGTTCAGGGCTGTGCACTTAACCTTCAACTTGTTAACGTTTTGTAAAATAAAATATACTAATTATAATATTTTTAATCATCATAATAATTATTATTAATATTATTATAAATCAGGGTAGTGCAGACGGTTGCGGGAGTCGTCGTATGCACCGACGAGGCTGCAGGTTCCAGTCTTGCGAAGGCATGGTCGTATTTGCAGTTGTCCCTTCACCCCTCATTATCATCCTATCACCTCTCTATTCATAATTCAACTTTGTCTTATCAAAGGATACAGTCGCAAAAAGCTGATCCCTATAATTACACGCGTTAATTTCTCCGGGACCTCGGAAGATAACGTGTAGCGTGGTCGTAAATGGCCGATATAATAATAATAATAATAATAATAATAATAATAATAATAATAATAAATCAGAGTATCTACCAAGGTAACTCATTTAGCCCGTTCTGGCTCTGTATGGCCCTCAATCAACTGAGTCAGGCCCAAAATTAATTCAGCTAAAGGATAATATATATATATATATATATATATATATATATATATATATATATATATATATACAATAAACTATTTATTCTACATAAAGGATATGAAAATTTATGCCAACTCTCCTGAACAATTGCACAAAACGCTCGATATAACAACAAAGTTTGGCTACGTAAAACATGTCATTGAGGCTTACAAAGTGCAAGTCACAGCATCTTACAAAAGGGAAAGTCACCCAAACTAGTGGCTTTGATACTGGAAAAGGAATCATCGAAAAACTTGTAGCCCATGACCTGTGTAAGTACCTGGGGTCCCAACAATTGAGAGGTATCAATGACACTCTTATTAAAGAGAAAACCTCTACGGAAATGAAGAGAAGGATAGAAATAGTTTTGGAAACACATGGTACTTTTGCTTTCCCTGTTTTGGCTCGCACTTCTGGAGTAGTGAAATGGTCCAAGACAGAATTGGAAAATCTTGAAAGATAAATCAGAATAAAGGAAAGCAAGCGCAGAATGAGGCACCCGAAATGCACAACTGAAAGGCTAATTCTAACTCCTTGTAGGGGAGGAATGAGAATCACAAGTGTCGTTCAACTTTGGAAGCAGATTCAAGACCTAAAGGAGTACATATATTCTAAACAATTTAAATACTGTAATGATCCATCGTTTCGAGACCAAAACCCCAGATGCAACGTTGCCAAAAAAAGTGACAAAGAATAAACTTGTATATGAAGTGGAACGGTGCCGATAGAAAATATTTTTGTAAGTCCAAATTAAAATAAGGAATTGTAGCGCGTGAAATTTGGGGAAAATTGAACATAATCGTCCGGTAGAGCAGAAAATATAGAATGAAATAAAACAAACGGCATCAAATTCGGTCAACGCCTTCAGCAGATATAAATTGAAACATAATTGAAATTTTTGTAAATAACACGAACAGAATACGGCCATTGTTGAAGTATAAAATAAAGATTATAAACAGGGTTTTTTAAGAATTATGACAAAACGCACGGACCGATTCGGCTAAAATATTGGGAAATAATAGACTAAAATACGGGAAAGACGACAAAATTAGTGTCAACTTTGTCGCACGTTTGGAAGCAGAGTAATGATAAAATATTTGGAAGTTACAATGAACCAAAAAGGATAAACAAATGATGCCATGTTAAGAAGCGAAGATAGTCTTTTGGAATCAACAGAGGAAAAAAGCAAGCGAGTAGCAATTATTTTGTTACAGAAATCTTCTGTAACAATGTAAGTAACTAGAGAAAAATTCCGATGGGAGTCAGATGTGTCGTGAACACTGGGGGGAACGCTTCGTGTGCGCGAAATTGGCGTGTTGTTAAGTTTTTCAAAAGTGTAGGAATTTAAATAGAAAATAACGTTGTGATGGGTGTTAGTGTTAAATTTCAAAACTAACTTCTACAAAATGCACCCTCTCATCAACACCTGAGAAGTCATCTTTGCATCCTAGAAGAATACCTTATTTGTATTTTAGTTAGTTTTGTAATTTAAGTTAATTACTAGTGAGAACCCGTCAAAATTTGACGGTGAGATCTGAGATAAATATAAAATACTGTGCTCAGACTAATGTTCACAATATGTTTCGTTCTTTGGATCTTCAGGGTATAACGAAGATATTTTGTGATGAGGAGTTTCTAAAATTTTGAACATGTATGGCCCATGACCAGGTGGCAATGCAATATCGGCACCAAATGGCACGAAAGAAAGAGCACTATTATACTGACGAATATTATTTCTAAAGTTTTTTGATGTGTCATCATCTATAAACAACTTCGATTTCTTCTGCCATTTTGCTCGAAGGTACACTTATTTCCCATTTAAGCAACACAGAGTGAACTCGTTTGCAGAATTCCTCTCACATGGGAAGTGCAAAGCAGAACAAAACTGACATTTCATAGACAACGACCCAACAGAGAACGAAATGACCTCACTAACACGACTTCTACGCTCACTTTCTCTTTCCCTGCGTCCACTTAATGTACGTTTGCGTCTTTAGGGGCGCGTGGGCAACGATCGACATAACCTGTGTACAACTTCACTACTTAAGTACAACCGAACAAAACTCACTGTCCGAATGTTCTCTACAAAATACACCACAAAAGCAAATACATGCCAACTATCAACGCCACAATTCAATTATTACACTGAAACAAAACCTTGACGAATTGTACACAAATCTCAACAATCAAAACAAAACATCAAGCAGGGCCTCCATGAAGCAGCTTTGGAAGAAAACAATTGATTATTGATAAGCGTACTATTAAAGAATGATTTAATTAATTAATTTACACTGTAAATGTTGGTGAATCAACACTAACAGTATCTGATAACACATCTAGAGATTACGTTCTTTCATTTAAAGGAAAAAATACTACAATCGGTTCAGTAGAAGCGCTAAACGAAGCCATGGCAGAATATCTTATTTTTTAAATAAGGAAGGATTATACTGGTACATGTCATATTCATATGATAAAATGGGAAAAAATCCCTCTAAAGGTGTACATTTTTGTAGTCTATGGCCATAGACAAATTCAGGGTGATGTGTTTTTCAATACTGGTTACATCTAAGAAAGGTTATTTGGGTCCAAAGCAAAATTGGAAAATTATGACACAAAATTTTCATGATATAAAACAGGTTTTTATTTATTGTAAAAAATGCAGATGTGCTAGCCCTTCAGGCTAACAAAATATGAAATTTACATAAAATTTGGGACATTATAGACACCTTGTTTGGCCTCATAGCATCAGAAATAAAATGTTATTAACAAAATAAAAAATTTACTTGCATGCAGGCATGTAGTTCGCCTGCCGCCCGCTAGATAGGCCTAGTGCGCATCATGAGTGCCTCACAAGTTGCCTATTCAAGGAGTTTCTATATTCTTTGCTCTTTGTACTAATATCGATTTGTGACTTGTCACATCTCGATGCATGTAGTTCCCTCTCCCCTCAGGGAGAAGCTATTTAAGCGCCTGCGAGCGCTGACTCTAGGGCACTCTCATTCTTTTGAGCTCCGACAGGTCCATATTGCTTTGGCGCGTCAGCCCGACCGCGCGTCGGTTTTATCGGCTTCGGCCGACAGGTAACATGGTAACGGGTGTCATTAAGTTGTAAGCTAATGTAATGAATTTTTGGAACGGCATTTATGTCGTATTAGTGATGGAATTGGATTGGTATACAATATTTATAAGTATGAATATTTTGTAAGTCTTTGGTTTGATGTTGCGCATGTGCTGATTTTTATCTTCAGGTTTTGTAATAACTGTTTCGCGTCGAGCCACTTCTTGTTTGTTGGCGGCGACTCAGTTTATTGAATATTTGTGTTTCTGGACTTGCCATATTGCGGCAGACAGATATAGTATACGCATGCCGTGTCGTGTCTATAGGAAAAGGCGGCGGTATTGCGTGTGATTGCGTGTCATGGCCTATTCCGGCGCAATCTCATGTTGGTAATTTAGTGAGTGCACATTGCTAAATTGTGTGTTAATATGTTGCAGCTTCACTAATAGCTTCAAGTCTTGAGTAAGACGCAGGACGCCTGGGACCTCTGGAGCACCTGTTCTACGGCGGAGCTAGTGCCCGTACGGTTCACCCGTGGCACATTTTGTACGCTCCGGCCTTGGCCCCGTGAGCTCGCCTATTGTTCGCAGCTCGGGCAACAAGCTGCTGTCGGCAGTGGCCGGCGGTTTGTAAAGCAGCTTTGAGTGGTAAAAATCAGCACAACACACAGACGTGTGAGGTATTAAGTGTAAGCGCACTAAAATTCCAATCCAATTCCATCGAGGTATTAAGTGAGACACCTTGAAGGTTACCATGTATGTTTGGTTTTATTAATTATTGGTATTGGGCATTCATCATAGTTGGTATTTTTCATTGTTGTTCCCAGCTCAATCGAGCCTTTAAACTCTGTAATTCTGTTTGATGCCTTCTTTTGTGTTCTGAAGGTATATTTTCAGATTGTTACAGTATGCAACTCAATTTGTTTATCTTTTTGTAATTGAAAGGTTCTTGTGTGAAGGCCTTTGTCAAGTTTGTTAATGTACTTAAGTCGTCGGAATTCCTGAAGTGGATGCTTGTTTCGACGCCACTTGTAATTCTGTATAATTGAATTTTCAGTAGGTATTTCGTGAACTGGCCTCGCTCCGTTCACTACATTTTGTGATAAAACTTTATGTTTGTAATTCAGTGTAATTCCTCGATTACAGAAGTGTATTTTTCCTGTTCGAGGAATAATGTTTATAACTTGTTATTGATTGTAATAAATTGGTTAATGTACTTTGTTTTCTCATAGTGTTCATTAACCTTTCTTTTCCTGCCAATGTGAAGTTTATTCGGTAAGTTCGAATCTGTAAGCGTACTCCCTATTGGAATATACGCACTTCATTCCGAAGTCATTGCCCTAGGAGGTTTTCTGTGTTAGCTCTGCTGAACCTTAGGCTTAAAAATACGTGGTCAGCCGGCATATTTGTAAAGTAATTTATTTGTTCCTGATTAGTTCAGGTGGCGACCGTGAGTAAATTTGTATTCGCAGATTTTGCGATTTTGTTGTATTTGACATGCCGGCCCTGATAAAGTGAGTAACAGGCACTTACCTTATCAACAAAAGTAAATGAACTTTGCAATACTAGGAAAAGGAACAAAATTCAGGAGTAACTTGAATTTTTTTTTAGTAGGACTTTATGTGATTACGAATCACGAGATGTATTTTATTTTCGTGTAAGAAAATTCAACGCGACGAACATTTCGTTATGGAATATAAAAGATTAGATACCCGGATCAGTACGATTGGACGATTATTTTCAATATAAACGGATGCGAGCGGTAGTAACTTCAAGAAGTGACGTGTTCGACGACACGCGGAAAATAGTTGTGTTTCGTTTTGTCTGTTTTGCCGAGCGGTATACCGCGAACACATATAATTTTATTAGTTGGTGACGGACTGGCAGCTGAATGGTAACATTTATGCGAATAATAGCGGTTTGCGAGAAGTGGTTTCCGAAGGCGACCGCGAGCAGGAGTAGACGGCGACCGCACATCGAAGAGCATTGGACAGCGGCCACCAGACATCCCTGTTACGAGAGCTGAGCCGCAAAACAGGGAAGTGACACGCGTATATATGTGTGTGTGCCTGAATTCCTTGCAGATGCTTCATTGAAGACGCATTCCATAACTAAAGAGAATTGTAGATCAAGTTTTGTCAGTAGAATTAAAATAAGAAATAGTCAAAAGAAAAGTAGGGAATGTGCATTCGATATATGAATGGGATTTTTATATTGTGTTGTGTTATTGTGTGTGAGTGATTTTCGTTGTTGTGTGTTATTTTTTCTGTTTGGAATGTTTATGTTATAGGGCACTATGTACTAGTGTAGAAAGAAATACGGTGAATTGTCGCCGTATACAATGAAAAGAGGGAAGGCTAGGAAATATTAATAAACGATCGAACCAAAATGTGGTTCGTTTTTATCGATCAAAAATATTCGTCGTCATTTACCCTAGCACGCACAATCCGTTTGGATTCCTGTATAGAACCACCAGCTTACCCACGGTACTAGATAATCGAAAAGGGAAAGAAAAAAAGGGGGATTCATTATATATGGCTGTTCAAAGCGCGGGCGGGGATAAGCGAGGACGATAGAGAAAGACACATTACAATACAAGGACGTGATATTGAGCTCCACGAACGTAAATACATTACCACTGAAACTGAAAAACCAATATGTAGAAAATATCGGCCAGTCTATGGAAGAAAAGATACTGAGATGGGAACAAATCTTTGCACGGTTCTTATCCCCATTAATTTGAGAATACAAATGTTGACAGAATTTCTTCGCATCTTTGGTTGACTTCACGTAACTTTTATGGAGAAATCACTGGCTTCATGATGGCTATTCACACCAGTCATAAGCACGAAATTACAGAAAATACATATTAAAATAAACACACGACGATAAATGTAGGTTATGCTCAACGCTGACAGAAACCATAGAGGACATAAGAGGGGCATGTAAAAATCTTGCTGGTACATAACAACTTTGCAAAGATTGTTGACAGAGCTCTGGCCGTTATAGAACATCTTAGTGTGGAAAACTTGCCATACTATCAGCACCAACCTCCCGATGTCTTGGAAAATGAATCCACGAATATATATTCGTATAGAGAAATTAGAATAGATAAGATCATCATTGCAAACAGGTCAGACCTCATCGTGCTAAAGAAAACCAGTAAGGATGTGATCATCATCAATATTACAGTACCATTGGCACATACTTTCCACTCGGAATATACTAACCAACTTACAAATTACAGTGAACCAGCAGATGAGATAACAAATATGAAAGGTAAATAAGTACGTATCCATCCCCTAAGAATTTCTACTGCCGGAATTGTAAAAAAATCCCTCATTAAACATCTACAAAAATTAAGTATAAAGTATGTATTGGCAACAATACAAAAAGCAGTTATTCTAGACACCTGTCACAAAGTAAGGAAATCTGTCTCTGATAAGTCTGACATGTAGTGTTGGAGGTCATGAAAGTAAATAAAGATTATGCTCGTTGCTAGCTCATCGGAGTCGTACGTCTAAGCTAGGCAAGAATAATGAAGTTAAATTAGTGATAAAAGGATTAAATATATCCCAATAATGGTAGTAATATGAAAATTCTATGCGACCTGTCCGACCAAACAGACACAAAAATGCATCGACATCCTTTTGCATACCCAAAATTAGCAGTAATCATTTTAGAAATATAATGCATATAACGTTTTCAATTTTTTATTTATTTAAGAATAGTCACAATGATAATATTAAACTCCTGACGTATTATAAAACAACATTATTGCTAGACATTTACATCCAAACATAATGAATTAATATTAAATATAATCCTTTCTTACCAGCCATTTCCTTTCCTCTATCCTAAATTTTGTTATATTGTTTACTTTCTTTATTTTATCAGGCAAGCTATAAAACATTTCAATGCCATGAATAAGTAAAGGTTTTTCTTGACCTTAGCAAAACCAATTTGGCGATATTTATTTGCCTGTCTTGTCCCATAACCATGAATATAATTATTATTTTAATAAACTGGCTACAAATAATTTTCAATCCTATCAATAATAATATTAAAACATCAGCATCAATCTCCTTTTAAGGAAACTAAAGAATAGATCATGCAAGCACTAAGGAAACCAAACACTAGGAAATCGAAACACTAGAAATGAACACTTCACTTTCTCAGTCGACTACCCAATCTGTTCTTGCACGAATGAAAGTGAATTATCAATTTACTATCTAATGACCTAATTGAAGTAAATAAATTCATTGATATTGCTAACATTTCATGAGAATAGATTACCATTCTTTCAGGCGAGACACAGTTTTCCATTACTTGTAGAATTTTGGAAATTGTATCAATATTTTCAACAATTTCTGGAATCTGATATTGTCCTAGGTTACACATTTGAACGTCATATATATTACACATAAACAAGTAGATTGTTGTAAAATGTAAGGCAGTTTTATTTTAAGGTAATTATTCCAATCAATGTATACAAATACAATTTCACCCTCCTTAATAACAACATTCCATGACTTGGACAAATGTAACATATTCGACTTATTTTATAAGTTCATTTGGAACCTATTGATTTATGTATACTTCAAAACTAGCAATTCTCTCATCTTCTGCCCCTTGCATCCTTCCATTTTCTCTCCTGTTCCTTTTGTGAACTCGAGAATCCCTGTAGTTCCTTTCTTTACTCAGATAAAATAGTTTGAAGGAATGATGGGCAGCTCCCCATTCTAATTGCCCTTGAATTCTTCAAGGGCAATAGTATTTCTTGCCCTTATCACGGACAAACTCTCGTTCTCTTGGTGTGAAATGAAACGTTTGAAATGAAACTCACAAACCTACAAAGAAAAATTAAAAGTAAATAAGCATTTTTATACCATTTTTAAATATACTTCAACAATACATGTAAAACACCATACCACTTATTATATTAGCAAAAACGAGAAAACTATTTGCATGTTGTTAATTTAAAAAATGCACAACAATAATGATAAAGAGCACGAAAAAATTGATCTGGCATCCAACATCACCAAATATTTAACTTATTTGAACATTTGGCACACATTTTTATTGGCATGTTGGTACTATAAGTTATTTTTAAAGACTTGCAAGAAGGTGTTTTCCTAGTTATTTACTGATCTACAAAATAGAACCTCTCAACTGAATTTCAGATATAATAAAAATATCACGCTAATAAACAAAAAAACAGGAAACAATACTTACCACAGAATATTACGATGGGTTGGAATGATCTCTCGATAGTTCTGAGCCAAGCAATTTTGAGAGTTTCTTCCACTGGAAACAAGCACATGCACTTCGATTTGGGGGTCATAATTTTCCCTGCAGATCGGTACACAACATTTGTACACCATTTTTTAACTGTTTAAAGAAAATACACTGAAGCAAACATCAAAAATCACGATACCAAATTGCAGTAGCTACCACAAACGCCTCTACTACAACCACGAGAACAGCTTATGCAATGCCACGACAACAGCTTATACATGGACTCGGTAAGATCTACACGTTCCGCCATTTTGTCTCGAATTGATATACGTAAGTGCGCAGGCCTCTTATTTCGAGGGTGCCGCTTTTGCCCCTCCCAGTTTTCTCTGCGCCCGGGCTACGCTGGCGTGGTTTCCATATGTGCAGGCTGACCCTGTATGTGTCCCGAATTAAGGCAACGCCATCCCCGTTGCCGTAGGGGCCGTAGGCAACGCCATCCCCGTTGCCGTGCACTGCCTCGGCGGAACAGCCGTGTACGGCCACCGAACTCGTTTCGTGAGCTAGGTAGTGATCTCGAACCTAGGTAGCGTCCCACTCTGCGGTTGCCCTCGAGTTGACCAAGGCGGGAATCGGCGCTATGCCGAACCGTCGAGCAGATAGGCTGGCATTTAATAATTAACCCTGTGTTCATTTTTCTCCCGTTGCAAACTCCCTCCCATTATGTCTTCAAGCCAAACGAAATAAAGATGTAAGTAAATGATGACAATGTTATTTCCTCATTACTAAGGAACTGATCGTTATGCTTCTTCAAAATTTCCTTCTGTTTAACGCACATTGGAAAGCTGCACCGACGCGTACGGGCAAAGCGTACACTTATATGGCTTCTCCCCGGTGTGTTTTCGCATGTGTTTATTTAAATTGTCAAGTTGTGAGGTAGAGAAGCAGCAGTACACGCATATGTACCGCTTCTCCCCTGTGTGCACGCGCGGTTGCGTTATCCACACGTAGGGCTCGTTGGTGGCACTGGCGGCGGCCGCCCCTGCGTACCCCACTTAATGCATACTCTTTGGATTAGAAACTATCAGCCGCGCGAGAAAAAACTCATTTGACATAGGCCAGGTTGGAATTCAGATCTGCGCTTTAGCCAAAGTCAATATACAGAGCTGGGTTTAAGTTTTGTACTTTGAACTCAAGAAAACCCATTGAATACCTTTTGAGATAAGGTTTACGTCCAAGACAAGTCATATTCAAAGGACACCACTTGCGTGTATGTTTATTGATCCATTGAAGAAAACAGTGCTCTAAATGCTTAACGTGTCAGATTTTAGAAATGGAATCACATGGGTTTATATTAAGGAGTCACATTAATTTACCTTATTCTCGATTTGTTTATGTAAATTTGTGTGGAATAAGTGTAGTTTGCGGTATATGTGTAGTATTCAGCATGTTTGTGGGAAGTGTAATTACCTGAACAAAAATTCTTTTAGATTAGGCGATTTCAATACAATGCTAGTGTTGCAACAATGGCACTTACTTTCTCACATTATTTCTATATTTGCCATTTCAGATAATTCAGAGTTCATTGAAAATGAAACCTGGGCATTTTGCCACAAACTAGACGTGGTGTCCGTGGCACGAAATTTAAGACACTGCTGCGGCTTCCGCCCCAAATACAGAAGAAATGATTCATTAGAGCTCCCCTCCTTGGAAATTTTATTCAAGTGGTCGGTCAAATATCTTCCAATGGCTGGTCACAAACGAACAAAGTTCCAGTACTGGACTAGCAACTTCACAAAGTAAGGTGCACGGTGGTAATCGCAGATGAATTACAAAAATAAAAATAAAATTTCCCAATTTAAAATTCATATATTTAATCGTCTTACATTATTACTAAATAAAAGTGACGTGTATTAAATGAATTCTATTTGTTAATTATAAATCCAGTGTATCTGGCTAATATGATTCTTCAATTCTTTCTTAAGTCCGAAACGAATCCCACACTGTGAGCACACAAATGGCATCTCCCCGGAGTGTTTAGCCATGTGCTTATTTAAATTGCTCCCATCTTTTGAAGTGTAGGGGCAGACGGTACACTTGAAAGGCTTCTCCCCAGTGTGTTTCCGCATGTGCACATTTAAGTTCCACGAATGTGTCGTAGCGAAGGGGCAGAAGGTGCACTTGTGAGGCTTCTCGCCTGTGTGCACGCGCTGGTGTCTTGTCCAATGAGAAGACAAGTTGGTGGAGTAGCTGCAGTGGCTGCATTGGAAGCGGCCGCCGCGCGGCGCCACCGTCGCCGTCCCACGCCGTGCGCCCCCTGCACACCCAAGGGCAAAGACTCATTGGGCGCTCTTTGGGTTAGACACAAGCATCCGCGAAAAGAAAACATTTGTCCATTGGAAAAGGGTTGGAATTCAGACCAGCGCGTTCGCCAAAGTCATTAGACAGAACAGGATTTAAGTTTATTATTTGGAGCACAAATTCCGCCTTACTAATAAACACGAAGAAAAATTCCCTTCTGGCGTAACTCAGGAGTTGTCAAAATCTTCACAAATAAACATTGAGTAACGGTAGCGTAGAGTAAGTTGGGAGAAAGGGCAGCGCATTTTCCACAGAAGCCGCTGTTCCCAGGCGACTCCTAGTTTAAGGGCGGAGTAAGCCAGAAGTAGTGCGCGTGGGGCGTCGGTTTAGCTCGAGTTTGCATTGTGCATGTGTGATCGTTTGCATTGTTGCTCTGAGATCACTGTTTAAGATACGAACATAACCAATCTAGGGCAATACCAGGGATTCCAAATGAAGGTAATTTTGTAAATAAAATGACGTCAAATGCTTTAGAAAGATCTAAAAATAATCCAATAGATGCTTCATTTTGATCCAATGATAAGGCGACATCTTTAAGGAAAGAGAATATGGCTGTTTCCGTAGATTTTGATTTCCTAAATACATGTTGAGAAGAAATAAAAGAGGTCATCTTCGTCAACATATTAGGTTTATTACGATAGCCGGCTTTCGACGGTTTTGCTGTCATCGTCAGGGCCTCAGATTTCTGCCTTCTCAACGAACAAACTAATTTCCCTCTGTCCCCTCTACTAATAATTTTACACAACCCGACCTCACTAACTGACTCCCCTGCCTCCTAAGACATTTCCAAGAAAACACTAAACAGACCTCCTCCGACCCCTCGCCGGATCTCCGGAAAGCAATAAAAAAAAACGTGTCATGTTTCTTCTGGGCACAGTCTACCTTTTGTACCTTTCTTACTTTTGCCGAAAGCAGCGAGGGAAGCAAAGCGGCTCAACTTATTATTCAATTATTTCCCCATCTTTGTAATAACATTTGATATTAGTTATTATTACTATCCCCCATTTCTTATATATAATTTTTTATTATATTTAAATTTGTTTTTCTTTCTTTTGAATATGAGAATTTATATTTCTTCACATACACTTATAATCTGAAATTTGAATTGCTATTATCTGTATTAATTCCCCCCCCCCGTCGCAATTCATTTTTGCAATTTTATCTGCTATATGTTCCTTATCTTTTACAATCATATAATGTGTCTTTCTTTATTGATTTTTTTAATGTTTAATTTGAACTGCTACTAATCCTCCCGTTGCATTTCTTTTTTTGAAATTTTATCTGCTATCTGTAACAAAAAACTTTAAATGTATCCATTAATTGTAGTTTAATTTTCTAGATTATTGTGTATTTATTTATAATTTTGTTATATCTTTCTGTATCTTGTAGACTGACGATGACGGCAAAGCCGTCGAAAGCCGGCTATCTTAATAAAACTAATATGTTGACGAAGATGACCTCTCTTATTTCTTCTCATAACTACGTCAACAACACCACATCAGAATTCCCACAATAAATACGTTGGCAATCTGAATGCGCGTTGTGTTTGCTGAGAAAGGTTTCGTACGTGTGCAGACTTGCATGGCATTAGCCAGTCGTCCTGCATCTGATAGGTTATACATTGAAATGTAGGTTAGTTATACAGTTAAAATGTAGGTTATATGACCATATATAGCAGTATACAGCAATAGCAATCCACAAATTCGTTACCATATTTCGCCCCAAGTACCTGAGTGCTGTAAGTATTTGAATATCCGGGGAAAGTTTACCACCACGGGCACTTTCAGAAGACAAACTCTTCCCGAATATATTAATGAGATCTGTCGCTGCTTCCTTGAAAAATTGGTACTTCCTCGCATGCCGTATATTCCTCAAAAGGATTCCCTTTGACGCGATAGACTTTCCTCATCTTTTGACGGCCTTCACCAAACATGTTGTCGATATTGTCAACTTCCTCCACAGCTTCAATGGCTTCAATTTTGTCAAAGATATTCGTGCTGACTGATGCTGACGATTACTAACTTATTTACACTCACTCACATCTGGTTCGCAATAAACTGCCAAGGACAGACACCGAACGAATACCCAGTAGACACGATAATTGAACGTAACTATCGATTGAACATTCGATTTGAAAAGTCGACACGGAGTTTTCAGGCGTTGCCTAACGTTGTTTGTGGTGTAACATCGGCGTAGTTACTCTTAGCTTACTCCGCTACTATTAGTAGAAAATTACTCTTCGTTAACTCCATGCTTACGCCGAAAGTAGTTACTTCCGAAGCAAATATGTTACTCCTGGCTTAAACTAGACCTTTATAAAGGCGGATTGGGTACTAGTTGCGTTTCGATTTACGTCTCCAGAGCAAGCCACATTCAAAAGACACCAGCAGAGGGCATGGTTATGGATCCACTGACGCAAAATTGGGTTCTAAATGCTTAAGGTGTCTCCTTTCAGAGATAGAAAAAGGTTTGAGATCATATGAGTTCAGATTTAAGCGTCACATTGAAACATTCGTCTTAATATTTTTTGGAAAATTTGTTTAGCGTAAGGGTAGTTTGCGATTTAAGTGTACAAGTAGTATCAGCATACTTTTTTTGTTATAAGTGCAATTACTTTTTGAAAATCCTTTTTACAATGGGTGATTTGAATACAAAACTAGTGGGGCTTCAACAGCAGAGAGTTTCTCGCATTATTTCCAAATCAGCTGTCGAGTTCCACGAAAATGAAAATTGCCCCATTCATTTAAGCGTTTCTTGTTCTATTCTGCGTTTCTGTTCACATTATTTCCAAATCAGTTATTGTCAAAAATTCAGAGTTCCACGAAAATGAAACTTGCCCTATTCATTTAAGCGTTTCTTGTTCTATCTGTAGGTAAAATTTGAAGAACAATTTAAGGCGGTTTTTCAGAAAATGTTTTTTATAAATTGCATAAACTGCGAGCACATATTACGCAAAAACTACTCATTAAAAAAATGATACATGAATTTTCCCAAAGAATTGATTTTGTAAAACAGATTCCCTGTAAGACAAAAATCTCTAACTTGAATATTGTAGTTCTGAAAAGTTTGCAAATTTTCAATTTTTGAAAATAGAGAGATCGCCCGAAATGAGGCTATCACCAATTTTTATCATCTCTTGATACATACGAGGTCAAAATTTAAAGAAAACATTTCGGGTCTTTTTTAAGAATAATATTATTTAAAAAATTAAAAATTGCCTACATTTCACACAAAATTAAAGGAATACTACTCATTTTTAAATAGATGTAGAAATATTCCAAAAACAAATTTGAACTTTTGCAATCTTGGAAAAATTAGCATTGCAACGAAAATGAGACCTGCACCATTCTATTAAGCGTTCTTTACATATTCAAGGGTAAACTTAAACCAAAACATTTTAAGCCACTTTTGGAAAAATGTTGCCGTCAATCGATCTTTTTGTACCATGGACCCACAAAACATGGACACAACTTGCTATAAGAAGTAATTTACTATTACACAAGACCGAGATTTATACACTTTTTCGTTACCAGGGCCCGGCAATACGAGTTTTTCTGTCGAAAATTCGTCGTTTTCCGGCACCGCATGATTACAATACTTTCTCTTCTTACGAAGTAAGTGAGATAGTGGAAGCGCTCGCTTTCCGTGGAAAATAATTATGAGGATGGAATGTGGAAAGCAAAGTCAACGCCCTCGGCATCCCGCCAAAATACAGAAGAAACGACTCTTTATAGAGGCTCCCCTTTAGGGATTTTACTTAGAATGGTCGGACAAATAAATATCTTCCAATGGCTGGACACAAGGGGCACCCTATTGTAACCCCAAGAGGATTAGAAAACTAAGAAAGGAAATTTTACAATTTATAATTATTACAATATATAACACATTGCATTCACAACATTTAATCGTCATTACATTATTACAAAATAAGTAAAAATGTCGTGAATTAAATTAACGTCTTTTACGGATTATAAACCTAGTGGAACCGGCTAATATGATAATTCAATTCTTTTTTAAGTCCGAAACCAATCCCACACTGACCACACACAAATTGCTTTTCCTCGGAGTGTTTAGTCATGTGCTTATTGAAGTTGCTTCTATCTTTTGATGCATAGGGGCAGACCGTACACTTGTAAGGCTTCTCCCCGGAGTGAGTGCGCATGTGCCCCTTTAGGTTCCATAGTTGCGTGGTAGCATAAAGGCAAACCGTGCACTTGTAAGGCTTCTCTCCTGTGTGCACGAGCTGGTGCCTGGTCAAATGAGCGGAGTTGTTGGTGGTGTAGTTGCAGTGGTGGCACTGGAAGCGGCCACCTCGCGGCGCCACCGTCGCCATCCCACGCCGTGCGCTCCCTGCGACCCAAGAGCAAAGTCTCATTACACGCTCATTGAATTAGGTTCTAGCATCTGCGAAAGAAAAGCTCACAGGGAAAAATTTGAAATGAGACGTTTGTGGAAGTAAAACATTCAGCTTATTCTGAGTTTAGGTGTACGCTGAGTTTAGGTGTACGCTAGTGCACACCACGGAACGCATTGCCCGTGGGGAACAAAGTGAGTTCAGATGTATTCATCCAACCCTCAAATTGCCCCACAACTGAGTTTAGGGCCTCGCCGAGGCTGAAACTAATTATTACAGGCAGCAAGTTGAGTGACATCGGGACCTCTTTCGGCACAAGTTTATTTAATGTAGAAGCCTTCCCAAAAACAAAAAACTGGTTAGGTCTTTGGTGGGGTTAGATTTAAGAGTTCGGTTCGTCTTAGGTTTGTTTTTTACTTTCTCGCTACCGCATACGAGGTAGAGAGGAAGTTAGGTAGCGCGAAAAAACGGAGAAATTTCGGCAGAAAAATTGTTATTACAGGGTCCTGGTAACGAAGAAGTGGATATTTCCAGTTCATAAGTTTAGAGAAAATTTCTCTAACACACGGTGTCGCCAGAATCCATGTTTCGTGAGTGCTTGATACCGACAAACTAAATGACGGCAAAACATCTGTCTGTCCGTCCGTGAACACGACTAGCGGCTAAACGGATCAGCCAATTTTGTCCATTTGCTATTCCCCAATCGATCTAGCTGATCGAGGCCCCTTGAATTTGAAGCCGACATTTTAATTTTGGGGAGTCCTTTACATGACACCTCTGGGTCATTTTCAAGTTTTTTCTTTAAATATGGCTCCGTTTTGAATCAATTTCGTTTTCGGCGAAGGACTACTGGATAGTGTGAATGGTGCAGGTCTCTTTTTCGTTGAATACTCTAATTTTTCGAAAATTGCAAAACTTCAAATTTTTTTTCGGCTTCTTCCATTACAATTATATATAGAGATTTTCCCCCTTAAGGTAATCTGTTCTTTAAAGATACATTTTGAATTAAGTTCATGTACAATTTTTCGAAAATTTTCGAAATTTTCGCATAATTGTGCGTGAAAATACGGGCAAGAAAGTACGTGCTGTTTTAGCACCACTAGCTTGGTGAAGTTGTGGATTGTGGTTTATACAATATTTAAACGCGCCCCCTAATTTACTTAAACAGGTACTGAATCTGAGGTTAAAGCTTTCGCGGATTAATAAAAACTACAAAAAACACCCCATCTGTAATTGGTTTTAGATGTCTGAGATGCATCCGTCTTAGATTCGTCTTTTTGTGGTAGTGGATTGTGGGTTATACATTACACTTATTCTTTTGCGAAAACAGGCGGTAGGACAGTTAATTGCCCTAATCATCTCTATTGGCGTCTTCCCTGCCCGAGCGACGATACGCCAGAACACCAATTACGAAGTTCAAAACAAATCCTCAGTGGAGAAGGAAGAACTCTACCTCTTACTCGGAGAAGACAAGGGGGTGGCCATCTACAAGCATATTCCGCCATCCGAGCTCCAAAGGCGCAGACTTCAACATGTCCCACTCAGCCGAGCCACAGCCGCCTTCACCCGGCTCTCACTTCTGCCTGACGACGCCGCACCACTTGCGACCACCAGCAGAGAATTCCCTCGCGAAGCACCCACACGACCACACCTCGCACTGGGGGCTCTGAGATTCCTTTCAACATATACAGAATACACTCTGAGCTCCGAAGGCGCAGGCTGCTCTTCAACATGTCCGACTCAGCCGAGTCAGCTCCCGAGCCACAGCCGCCTTCACCCGGCTCTCACTTCTGCCTGACGACGCCCCACCACTTGCGACCAGCAGCAGGGAATTCCCTCACGAAGCACCAATGCGATCACACCACGCACTGGGGGCTCTGAGATTCCTTTCAACATATACAGAATATACTCTGAGCTCCGAAGGCGCAGGCTGTTCTTCAACATGTTCCACTGAGCCGAGTCAGCTCCTGAGCCACAGCCGCCTTCACTCGGCTCTCACTTCTGCCTGACGACACCGCACCCCTTGCGACCACCAGCAGCCCCCACCCCAGCAGAGAATTGCCTCACGAAGCACCCACACGACCACCACGGAGATACATTCCCGGCCAAGTTCTTTCTGGATTATTGGCGTCTTCTCTGCTCGGGGCCCGATACACAAGAACGCCAGCACCTGCATTCCAGAGACCAAAGCAGGTCATTGGTGAACAAGAAATAATTCTCATTCTCCGTACTCGGAGAAGACAATGGGGTGACCATCTACAAGCGTATTCCGCCATCTGAGCTCCGAAGGCTCAGGCTGCTCTTCAACATGTCCCACTCAGCCGAGTCCGCTCCCGAGCCACAGCCGCCTTCACCCGGCTCTCACTTCTGCCTGACGACGCCCCACCACTTGCGACCACCTGCAGAGAATTCCCTCGCGAAGCACCCACACGACCACACGCACTGGGGGCTCTGAGATTCCTTTCAACATATACAGAATATACTCTGAGCTCCGAAGGCACAGGCTGCTCTTCAACATGTCCCACTCAGCCGAGTCAGCTCCCGAGCCACAGCCGCCTTCACCCGGCTCTCACTTCAGCCGACGACGCCGCACTACTTGCGACCACCAGCAGAGAATTCCCTCACGAAGCACCCACACGACTACACCACGCACTGGGGGCTCTGAGATTCCTTTCAATTTGGCCGTGTATGCAATTACTCACTCGATAAGTTTACCAATGGGCTATTTTGGAAACTGAGGGTATTGAGCAGTATAGCTCTCAGGATGTTGGCCGAAACCACGACATATAACCCAGATAATACAAACTCCAGCAGCGGAAGGCTTTGCAATCACAAGGGCATTGAAGAAACAATAGAACAATGGAACTACTCGCAGACTGTAGAATCTAGTTTCAGATACTGCTCTAGAATTCGCCCATTATTTTTCTGAAGAAATGACAGTTTAGAGTAGTTGCAAAATCATTATTAAAATTGTCAGTAGTAAATATTTCAACGATACAAATATTTGTATCTCACAAACATAGACAGTTTCAGTACAGAACTATCAACTATACCCGGTAATGTATTAGTTGAATCTGGGTCGCAAAATTAAACAAGTGGTGCTACAGAACGGCACTGTCTTTCCCGTAGTATTCAAATTAGTTGTTTTCTAATTTCCTTTGTGTGGGCGAGCTTTACGGTCTTGTCCCATCCTCTTGCCAGCTGCCATCTCTCACCGCTCAATTTTTTAAAAATTTTCTTAATTTTTAGGTTTCCTAATGGTAGATTTGAAATATTACTTTTAAAATATTCAAGAAGAGTAAAATCTCGTCCTATTTGGAAATTTTCTTTGAAAAATTTGAAGCCGTTTTTAAGAAAAAATCGTTTAACTTCTAGTGCAAATGCGGAATTTTAAGTTCTTTTTCACAGAAATTTTTTGTTTTCGTAAAACTTCATTTGAAGTAATTTCAAGCACTTCCACTCACAAATGCAATAATGTTTACAAATTGCTTGGAATTTATACGAGATTATACATATTATCGGTACGAGAGATATATTGTGTAATTTTTCAAAAACAAAAGTATACAGCAAAATTAATTTAATTTATCTTAAATAGTGCAATTTGTGCTATCCGCACAAAAAGTATGAAGAAAAAATTTGGAGCCGTTTTTTAGAAAATAGCGTTTGAGCGTTTCTGAAAATGCGGGATTTTGAACACATTCTCACAGTAAACTTTTGAGTTATCGCGAAACTTTATAAGACATCATTTAAAGCATACGTACTGGTAAATGCAATCATGTGAACAAATCGTCGTTAATGTAAACATTAACGACGTAAGAGGCTAGTCAAAAAATTAAATTTTTGTAATTAAAAAAAAAATTAAAAGTATAGTGCAAAATGGCGTTTATGTCATCTCATAGAGTATATTCATCACTATCCCTACTTAAAATTTAAAGAAAAAGTTTGTCACTGTTTTCGAGAAAATCTTGTTTTTGTAATTTTTTTAAAATGTCGTTTATTGCACGCAATTTTGCGCGAAAACTCCTAAAAGTATTAAAAACTGTATATGACCTTATTAAAAGAACTAATTAATCATTATTCCCGTAATTGTCTGGTATTTTTTTAACAAGGGAAGTGGCAATTTTACCACTTCGCTTTGATGATGATCGTTAAGCGATCGGAAAGATGTTAACTTTAAATATATATTTGATACCGGACAATACCTTTTCTTTATTTATGAGAAGGTGTCTATCTCACCAGCGATCTTCTTAAAGAACTCATAGTTTAAGGAAGTTGCAGCCACAGTCTAATATCACAGTCTCGCAGCTCTATGCTTTTTCCCTATGCTGAAAATGGGCCCTACCACCACCTCCTAGATTTAACTCTGGGAGGTGGTGGCCCTACTGACAGATGTAGCATCACTAGCGCTCCAAGTGGTCAGCAAGCTGGTCACACCCTCGTACCCCTCTTAGGTATGCTAGATCAAGAATTTGACGCTGTGATTATATTATTTAAAAATCCTAATTCACATTCTAGTCCAATTTTATCATTTATTGTTATTAACGAAAGCTTAAAAAGTATAAAAACCTAAGAACATCATCTAATGTCCTGTAGAATTTCTTCCGAGGTCAGCAGAGCGACATCTGACACGACGTTTCAGAAGGAATTTCTTCATGTTTTGTGGTTTTATATACCCCAGAATGTGCAAATTAAATTAATATTAGGATTTTCTTCTGGTGAACGGTTGTACAAAAACAAGAAGCGAGTGTTTATACACGGAACAATCACATGAAACGCACCCACATACATATAGAAAGAAATATATTTATTAGCTTCCAGTTACACATATTTATAATCAATTATTATATTTTTAGATATTACATCAGTGTCTTAACATTTTTTTTAAAATTATTTATTTAAGGTCGCCTTATAAACAGCTAGGTCATGGGCGACCACAGTTACAAAAATACAGTATTTACAAATTCACATACTAGTTACACATTTTCATGGGATACACTTACACAAATCCTAAATCTAGATGTTATACATAGGGCAGACAATGTATAGTCTTTAGCTAAATATTATTTAGCATATTAAATTTGGTGAGGAGTTCTATAATTTTCTTTTGATCGGAATAAGAATTTAATATACCGTAGATATTATCATTGATGTTAAGGTTTGTTCTCACAGTCGCCATCGCGTGGCAATCAACTATAATATGCTTCGTGGAAACTGGGAGTCCGCAATTTGGGCAAGGATCAGGAGCAGCCTTTTTAATTAGGTAGCTGTGACTGAGTTTAAAATGTCCTATACGGAGTCTGGTTATAACCACTTGATGTCTTCTGCTAAGTCTAATGGAAGTGATGGGAGATTCCTCGATATTCTTCCTAACTGCTTGTAATTTTGAAGGCAACATTTTCCAGTTCCGGTCCCAAAGCTTCTTAACTGCAAGTAAGAGGTAGTTTTTAAAGTCGGGGAGTGTGCCGCCAGCTTCAGTATCAATTTCGGGAAGAGAGATTGCTGCCTTCGCAGCTGCATCCGCTTCTTCATTACCCTGGATGCCAATATGAGAAGGGAGCCAAGATATTGTAACGCGATATCCTTTAAGGAAGGAGTGATAAAGCTTTTCTTGGATTTCTTGGACCAGTGGATTTAAGGAATGTCGGTTTCCAATGGAGGATAGAACTGCTAGTGAGTCAGAAAAAATAACAATATCTGGGTTACACGGTCTTAGGATGCAAATATCAATAGCTTTGATAATTGCCCAAGCTTCACATGAGAATATGGAATAGAAATCCGGGAGACGATAAAGATTCGTAAGGGGTGGGATAATGTAAATAACAGCTCCAGTAGATCTTGATTGTTGCTTCGATCCATCCGTGAAAAATTGGCTATGATTAGCAAATTTGTGCTGGAACTCCAAGATTAGTTGCTTAATGATATGTTTTGGGGTATCAGGATTTGTAACAATGTCTTAACATTGTTATAGCAATTATCTTCTCTTCGGAAAATGCGCACATTAGTGGAGGGATTTGCCAGTTTATTAATTGTTACCAGGAACACGACGAGGAGGTTGCTTCCATGTTCCCATATAGTATATCCAACAGTATACATAAAAGCTCTATTTAACCTTCATATCCATATTAATAGATCACCCCAGAAATAAAAAAAGAAAATAATGATTATATGTACACAATTATTTCCATACATTCCAAATTTATAACGTTTCCCTTTGCTACACAAGTATTTTAATGAGGCACTAAACTTAACAATTAACACCCTAAATTACTCAATTAAATATTTCCTTCGGAATATTTTTAATATTTTCTTCGGATTATATTTAAATATTTCTCTTCTGAAGATGCGCAAATTGGGCATTACTGGCTTCCCATTAAATGTTCTGCACATAACCTTGTTACCAGGAACAGAAACACACACACACACACACACACACACACACACACACACACACACACACACACACACACACACACACACACACACACATATATATATATATATATATATATATATATATATATATATATATATATATATATATATATATATACACACACACACACACACACACACACACACACACCAGCTTACCGGCCACTAGGATGCGCTAGTGTCGCGCCAGGTCCAAAAATTTGCTCGAAGCTGCGGGACCGTGTTATTAGACTGTGGTACAGCCTTCACTGATAGCTATAAGTGAACTCTCGGTGGTTTGAAAACTGTTGTACAAATTTGAAAGAAATAGAAATTGACGACGATTTCTAAGATTATATGGAATTGTATGGTGGCATCGGACTACGTAGCAATAAGCTGTATTTACGTGATATGCAAAACCTGTTGGAAATGCACAACGATCGCGAATTCAAGAAATATATCGTTTTACCAAGCATGATGTTATACACGGTATCATTAGTGGCTAAACCAACTTTTCAAAAACGGCAATTTCCTTCAAAAACGTGTGGAACTCATTGGTGAGAGTAAAAACAATAGGCCTAGAAGCGTAATATTTTCGATGCTACTTCGCAGCTTGCCAACAGGGCGCAGCACTGTCCAGACCGACGCTATCGACGAATTCTCGAAAACGGCAGCTAATTTCTGTTTAAGACACCGTTAAGACGCATTATTCAAATTAACAACCAGACCATGGTGGAAATAACACCATGAACCAGACCATTAGTGGTGGATCGAGTCTTAATTGAAGCGAAAGACATAATCGCATACCTCGACCCTTGTAGTGTTTATTGACGCTCGATGCTTTATTGAAAGTCCTTGGCGGCGACGTATGTATTTTGTCTATGAGCTAGCGAGTTTACGGCAAACAGCAGAGGGACGTACTACTCGCGCAACTTTTCTTGAACGATAGATTGAAGAAATGCGGGCGGAGTGGGATTTTTAGTTACAAAGTCGGCCACTAGAGTATTTACAGTAATGACAACCTCCTGAAAATCAAAGTCAATCCTGTTACGTGTGCGGCCAAGTAGCGCTCTGGGTAGGCAACAGCAAGGACAGTAGATAGGAGTTTTAGGTGACTCCCTTGAAGGTCCTGGACCTGCCTCAGACATATCTTTAGATAATGGCAATAAAGCTGAATAGAAGTTCTCGACTATGAAAGCAACTAGCTCTGTCTAGCTTCTGTTTCGCGCCAACCAAGTTTTAATGCTTGGAATGTTGTCATCAGTGCTCGCTGCGAGCTTTTGCCTTCAACTGTTTATTGCTCAAGGGAGGAGGAAGCAAGGTCATCGTTCAAGAAAAGTTGCGCGAGTAGTATGCATGAGTGCACGCGAATATTTGGAAGAACTGTCATAATAACTCCCAGGACAGGTGACACATTTTTCTTCAAATACGTATTGTTCAAAATAAGATTCACCGACGCGTGACGACAGACTCATTGTTCCATTACCAGCACAAATGGGGGCGGTTTTAGAAAATTCCCAATGACCGAAATTCGAGCTCCCCCAGCCCGCGAATGAAACACGAAACATTTCGACGCCTCAACTATGACCTAGGTCGAATTTTCACCGTTAACTCTGAATTTTCGAAAATTAGAAAAGTTAGAAATTTTTTCAGCGTCTTCCTACAACTACAAAATTGAAGGTAGATATATTTCCTTGAAGTGAAATTAATTCTTTCATTCATGTAATATAGATTTAAAAAATAGTAGTTTTTTCAATATTGCGTGAAATATGAAAAAGCCGTAGGAATTTATTGACTTTTCGAAAAACTTGATTTGAAATCATCCACTTACAATAATGTATACAAATCGCTGGAAATTAGCATATAAATGCTGTGAGAGATATTTAAAAAAATTAATTTGTGTAATTTTTGAAGAAAAAAAGAATACACCAAAATGAACTTAATATCTGTTTAACAGTGCAATAAGCACTAACCCTTGGAAAAATTTGAAGAAAAAATTTGGAGTCATTTTTGCGAAAATGGCATTTGGGCATTTCTGAAAATACGGAATTTTGAGCTCTTTTCACAAAAAAGCTTTCGAGTTTTCGAGAACCTTTATATGGCATTATTAAAAGTACATGTACACATAAATTCAATAATGTGAACAAACTGTCTGTAATGTAAATATGGGCGACATAAGAGACAAGACAAGAAAATTACACTTTTGTAAATTTAAAAAATACAAAAGAATTGAGCAATATGGCGTTTATGTCGTATTATATGGTACATTTAGCACTATTCCTACCAATAGTTTAAAGAAAAATTTTCAATCGTTTTGTGAGAAAATATTGTTTTTGTATTTTTTTTATTGCAAATATTGCACGCACCCTACTACAGTTTTTAAAAAAAATCTACATGACTTTTTAGCTCATCGGCGGCCAAAATTGATTCAAATTTGGCGCCGTACTTTGAAACCTATCATTTTAACAATTCCTTGCCGCTATTTAACAGCAAAGAGATGCATTTTTAAACGTCCCGCTTCGGACTTAAAGGCTCGCTCGCTTCCAGAGGGAAAGACAAAAACATCTTTCGCGGGAAACTCTTTGGAAGAGCAAAAACAGTTGAAGAGTTGAACTATTTTCGCAGAAGCCCGGTAGGCAGCGCCAGGTACCGGAGGCACGGTGAAGTATCAACATTTCAAAGTTAAAAGTCCTCCAAATGAAAGCGCGATAGAAGAGCGTTACTTAAAAGGGTAGTGGCCGAAGAAAGTTCCGTGGTTACTCGACTCGCCTCGCGCAAGTAAAAAAAATTCAAGAAAACTGTTATTCCCAGGTCAATATGACCGATGTCATGGCCTCCTGAATTTCAAACGGATATTTTGATGTTTGGGGATACCTTCAATGAAGCCACAAAAACATGCGTGTAGTAAAAAACAGTACTCTTTAATAAAATACATATATTTACGCAAGATATTAAAATATTGTGAAGACATTTAGTTAACATAAAAAACAGGATATTCTGTAGATATCTCACAGAGTAGTCGCAATAAAGTTGCTTAATGTATCAAATGATACAGTGAACATAGACTATAACATTTCCACGTACATTTAATTAAAACTTTTGCCTATAGGCTTTGCTTATTAGTTATTGAAGTTATAGAGTGCTATAATTATACTTTTATTTACTGATGACAT
>BLKR01016446.1:0-27550 GCA_011170035.1 Teleogryllus occipitalis | reverse complement strand
ATTCCTTCGTCATGTCTAATTCCCTCGTCATGTCTAATTCCTTCGTCATGTCTAATTCCTTCGTCATGTCTAATTCCTTCGTCATGTCTAATTCCTTCGTCATGTCTAATTCCTTCGTCATGTCTAATTCCTTCGTCATGTCTAATTCCTTCGTCATGTCTAATTCCTTCGTCCTGTCTAATTCCTTCGTCATGTCTAATTCCTTCGTCATGTCTAATTCCTTCGTCATGTCTAATTCCTTCGTCATGTCTAATTCCTTCGTCATGTCTAATTCCTTCGTCATGTCTAATTCCTTCGTCATGTCTAATTCCTTCGTCATGTCTAATTCCTTCGTCATGTCTAATTCCTTCGTCATGTCTAATTCCTTCGTCATGTCTAATTCCTTCGTCATGTCTAATTCCTTCGTCATGTCTAATTCCTTCGTCATGTCTAATTCCTTCGTCATGTCTAATTCCTTCGTCATGTCTAATTCCTTCGTCATGTCTAATTCCTACGTCATGTCTAATTCCTACGTCATGTCTAATTCCTACGTCATGTCTAATTCCTACGTCATGTCTAATTCCTACGTCATGTCTAATTCCTTCGTCATGTCTAATTCCTTCGTCATGTCTAATTCCTTCGTCATGTCTAATTCCTTCGTCATGTCTAATTCCTTCGTCATGTCTAATTCCTTCGTCATGTCTAATTCCTTCGTCATGTCTAATTCCCTCGTCATGTCTAATTCCCTCGTCATGTCTAATTCCCTCGTCATGTCTAATTCCCTCGTCATGTCTAATTCCCTCGTCATGTCTAATTCCTTCGTCATGTCTAATTCCCTCGTCATGTCTAATTCCTTCGTCATGTCTAATTCCCTCGTCATGTCTAATTCCTTCGTCATGTCTAATTCCTTCGTCATGTCTAATTCCTTCGTCATGTCTAATTCCTTCGTCATGTCTAATTCCTTCGTCATGTCTAATTCCTTCGTCATGTCTAATTCATACGTCACGTCTAATTCCTACGACATGTTTAATTCCTTTGCATGTGTAATGCGTACATCACATCTTATGCGTATACACGTCAAATGTGTACATCACATCTATTGTATACATTGTATGTATGTATACATCGCGTGTAATGCCGTCGGCGCTAGCCGAATACGTTTAGTACGGTCCGTGAAGTCACGAAGGTTAAGCGAATTCGAGACTCGCGGGTCCTGGTTGGGTGACCGGCTAGGAACTGCGGGATCTAACGGTGTCGAGCCCTTGGCCGAAGAGATAAAAGGCACTGACTGCGACATGACGAGACTTGACAAATGTAGTAATTATTCAGTATAATAATTACAAAGTAACGGAGGAGTACTCCAGAAGAAAGCGCTAACGTCCTACAAATGACGCGTTGCATCAACAATGACGCAAAAAATTAAAACATGCATTCATCAGTCTAATGCGTACATCACGTCTATTGCGTTCATAACATTTAATGCATTCATCACGTCTAATACATTTATTACGTCTAATGTAATCATCACGTCTAATGCAATCGTCACGTCTGATACAATCATCACGTGTAGTGCAATGACAAGTCTGATGCAATCATTATGTCTGATGCAATCATCTCGTCTAATCCATACATAACGTCTAATCCATATATCACGCCAAATCAATACATCATGTGTGAACCATACATCACGTTTTGTACCTACATTACGTATCATTCTCCTATGGTTTCTAGTTCAGCTATTATTTATAATTATTTTCAATTAATTCAATTACAATACAATTATTTGGTTTGCAAACATAATTATTATTGCCGATAACTTGGGCTGTGGGATAAGAAGCTGTGATTAAATAACAGAGAAATAATGGGCATTACTTTATGATGTGTCGTTCTGTCATGGATTAAAAACGTGCCGCGGCGATCGACCGGAACGCGAATCGAGTGCTGGCCTACAGGCGTAGTGGATGTCGTGGTGGAAGGCGGGCGACAATCGGGCTCGTGAAGGGGCATTCGAAGTGTGCACACGGCATTGGACGGAGAGACGTGTACGAGAGGTTGTTGCGCTGGAAGTACCACGAAAGTATGTCAAGGAGCAGTGCTCCGCCTACCGCATTCAATCCTTTTGTTGCGAGAATAAAATGTTTTTGACGAGATTTCGTCTAGATTCTGTAAGTTAGGAAAGACTACGCACAATTTGATCCAAAATACAAGTTGTCTGGAATGTCATATAACAATAACAAATTGTGTAATGTAAGTATGTTATTTTGCTAGTAATAATCATTGCAGTCCGGTTGGTGTTTCACAAAAAACAAAATGACCCTAAAAAAATGTTGAAACCACTGTTATATTTAGGCACAATTTGGATATAACCCAAAAAACACAAAAATATTCTGAGGGATAAGGTTTTTAATATAGTTGCTTCGAATTTGATCGAATAATAAATAGGGTGGGTTCGTATTAATAAATAGTGAGCACTCTACTCAACATCAATCTGAGGTCTGAAGATCCAAAAATTTGGTGTTCATGATTTATCATGCATACTCACTGTAAAAGTCTCGCTGCCACTTGCATACCCATTGCAATATTCTATATATTGCCCATTCATTTTCGTTGTCTTATTTTGTCGTATTCCTGAGAATATTTTCTATTCCTTTCTCACTTTAGGCTCATAATACTTAACCGTTTAAACAGAAAAGTGAGTATGTTTTTACCCGTGAACTGCCTAATTCTAAATGTTATCGCATGGGATTCCCAGTTCAAGAATGATAGGAAATTTGTTGCGGACTGGAAAAGTTATAAGTGAGGAAAAGTAACGTATCATCTGTCACACGTGAGTATATCGGCGCATTTACCCTATTTCCTTATTATGTTGATAAGTTAGTTAAAGCGATAAATTATAAAAGAACGCAGATATTGACTCAGCCGTTGGCGATAAGCATTGCACAGTGGGTCCAACGAATACGCTTATTTCAGATTAGTATAGAACAGAAAGATCATTTGCAACAGAGATGTTTTTTGCATAACGATCAAAAATGTCACTGCTGTGTCCTCTCCGTGTTCATCTCCTTTCGCGTTCTGTGTATGATCGCTTGGCGCGTGGCTGCTTGCAGGCTCCGGTGACGACGCAGTCCGATGTGGAGGTCATCTCGACGCTGGAGCTGCACGCCAACTCCTCTGGCTTCATCACCTGCCGCGCCGCCAACGAGCTCGACGACAGCGTCAACGAGACCATCAGCCTGCAGGTCACCGGTGAGCCACGCGTCCGCGACTGAGAGCAAGCTTTGCTTATGCCCGATCCACCGTGCCCACAATGACACATTTGGCAGAAATCTGACCTAAGCTTGATACCTCGAACACCAAATACTGGGACATATCTAACAGGAATTATTTTTAAATCATATTCGGAGGAAACCCGAGATGGTCAGTCACTATCTCCAGTTGGTTATTTTCGAACTGGACTGGTTGTATAGGATTACTTCCGGTTGAATTAACTATGCATGTTTGGAAAGAGTGGCTTTACTAATCTCAACGATCTATATTATTTCTGCAAGAAACTGTCGAAAAACTTGTTAACTCGGCTTTTCTCTCGCCCACCTCCAAACAAGATCCGGACTTTCCACTGCATAATGCAGATCGGTGGTCATAATACGGAGATAAGTGAACTCGAATAAAAGTTCCAATGCAATTTTAATTGTGTGGTGTTCGCAGACATGCCAGGCCCGCGCACCCTGGAAGTGTGGGGGCCGGAGCCCGAGCCGGCGGTGGAGGGCGACGACCTGCGCCTGTGGTGCGGGGCGCTGCGCGAGAACCACACCGAGTGGCCGCACTGGCGGCGCAGCGAGCTCTGGGACGACAAGCGTAAGTGGCGTTCGCGCGGGAGGCGGTGCGCTGTGGCTGTTGCTGAGGGCGGTGCGCGGGGGCGCAGGCTTCCAGATGACGCGCTCCAACACGACGCTGTCGCTGCGCTCGCAGCTGCGCATCAACCCGGCGTCCGTGGCGGACTCCGGCTCCTACCTGTGCTCCCTGGACGGCCTGGACGAGACCACCGTGGAGTACAAGCTGGACGTCAAGCGTAAGTCGCCCTGCGTTGCCCTCTCTCTGGACTGTGCTGATTAATTGATGGAGCACGTTTCGAGAGCTTGCTTGCATGTTGCAGCACAACGGAAAGTCTTCCCACAAGACGTCAATATGAACAACACAAAATGGATAGTCAACTCCTGGGATAAACTCATCTTACGCTGCAACTTCGATGGCTTGCCTCGTCCCACAATCTCCTGGTACAAGGTAAGCCGTACTTGCTGATCAGAACTTATTTTGGTTAGTATTGTGCCTGGCTGGAGTGAACATATTAAGAATATTTTGTGTGAATTATGCTAATATGTTATTAATTCTTCGGGGTTGATATTCTCTGTAGAACAGCAAAGAAATAAATTCTACTAATTTATATGTGAAATTAGTACAGTAGATTTTCTAAAATCTTAGGTAAATGGAACCGAAACATCATCGGATTTGAAAATTTTTTTGAGTTTGTTCTGTAAGGAAGCGTAAAGTACGAGGAAAAGTATACATTTTTAGTATAATTTTAAACAAACTCTCACCTTTGCAAGTATGCATTTCAGTAATTATTAAATAGGTATTCTATAAAGAACGTGGATGAATATAAACATATTTTAACATGGAGAACACAGTTTTATACCGTAAAAGTATTTGATGCTACTATGGCATAATTTCTCAATCAAATTGAACGAAATTGCGCCCACTTCACGTTCATCTTCGACTTTGTTGTCCTCATCTCCTCTATATATTTCTCTGTGTTTTTTGCTTTCCGCATACTATTTTTTGGATGGGACAGGACTCGGAACCGTTCGCACCGACGGGCGGGGAGCAGTTCCGCCTGCAGGACGGCAACAAGACGCTCGTCATCGTCTCCGTTACGGAGGCCGACCAGGGCGAGTACCGCTGCCGCGCCGCCAACCGCGTGCACTCGGAGGAGCGCTGGGTGCACGTGCAGCTGCGCAGTACGTACCGCCTCTTTACTCCATGCTCCTGATTAGCACGAGGACGACGAGAGCAGTCATTCGACTGTTTCAAATCTGAGTTTTCTTTTGTGCTTATATTTATTGATTTTTGCGTGTAATATTTTGTGACTTTCAAAATTTAAAAATTTTCTACTAAACGCCGAAATATAATTATTTCAGGCATCTTAGTTTTCAACACAATAGCTAATTCTTCATGGTTTACTTTTAAAGAAAGGTAGCAATCAAAATGCTTGCTCGTTTTAAATCCTATTGCGACAACTGGAAGGAGTCTCTCTTCCTCTCTTCCTCTCTTCCTCTCTTCCTCTCTTCCTCTCTTCCTCTCTTCCTCTCTTCCTCTCTTCCTCTCTTTCTCTCTTCCTCTCTTCCTCTCTTCCTCTCTTCCTCTCTTCCTCTCTTCCTCTCTTCCTCTCTTCCTCTCTTCCTCTCTTCCTCTCTTCCTCTCTTCCTCTCTTCCTCTCTTCCTCTCTTCCTCTCTTCCTCTCTTCCTCTCTTCCTCTCTTCCTCTCTTCCCCTCTTCCTCTCTTCCTCTCTTCCTCTCTTCCTCTCTTCCTCTCTTCCTCTCTTCCTCTCTTCCTCTCTTCCTCTCTTCCTCTCTTCCTCTCTTCCTCTCTTCCTCTCTTCCTCTCTTCCTCTCTTCCTCTCTTCCTCTCTTCCTCTCTTCCTCTCTTCCTCTTCCTCTTCCCCTTCCTCTTCCTCTTCCTCTTCCTCTTCCTCTTCCTCTCTTTCTCTCTCGTTCTCTCACTTTCTTTGCCTCTTTCTCTCGTTTTGTCACTCGTTCTCTGTCGTTCTCTCTTGTTCTCCCTCTTTCTCTCTCGTTTGCGCGAAAACTACTAAATTATTCAAAAAATCAACATTGCCTTATTAAAAGAATTGATTATGAGAAACAAATTTCATTTGAAAGACAAATCTGTGTCATTAATATTATAGTTGTAGTGTCATGGTTTCTATATATCATAAATATATATATTCCCGCAACCCCTTCTAAAATATCGCTTCCTGAAATTACACAAAAAAATAAACCCGCACGTAATTACTTACCCATCGGTTGCGAAGCACCATTCAAACAAATTCCTTTGAGGTCGTAGGTACACGAATCGATGCTATATAGAAAATCGAAAATAATAATATTACTACTTTGGGAAGAGGTACGAATTCAAAGTTATTCCGTATTTTGCTGGGATAACACCGTCGGAAATAATAACTCATAAGTTTTCTAATTGAAGCCAAATAACTTGACACTGAATTTATTCCGTATTTTCTTTTTCTCTGAAATGTTGGCGAGAATCTTCTCGCTACTTGTAACTCTTCAATTTAACAAATAGCAACAGATAACAATGCATATAAATCCTATTCACAATAACCTTAAAAATAATATTTACAATTAACTTTATTTGCATTCACCAATCGAAATTCACATCATTAAGCAAGTGCACTTTGGCAAATGGTTAACAAAAACAATTAATTGAATCCTGCATAATTTAATGCATGGCCCTATTCTCTCAATACTTTGAAATAAAACGACATTCTTGGCCTTGTTATAATCTGTAAATAATAGAATAATAAATGTTTGTTTGCACTTTCCTTTGCTGTAGTTCTGCGACCTCACGATCTCCACCATCCAGATCACTAATTGCCACTAATCGTAAACAAGAACATCCTCGATTTTCCGCTGCATTTCAACGTTCGAATTCCGACACACTTCCACTTAACCACCGATCTGTCTCGTAACTCGGCTCGACTCCGTCTCGCAACTCGTTTGGACTCCGTTTGGCAACCCGGTTGGACTCCCTCTGAAGAAGTTATATCTACTGACCGCGTTATTTTAAAAACAAAGGAGACTTGTTCATTACAATGTTCTTTCGTTTTTCTTCTATTATTTACGTTAATCTCACTCAATAAATATCGCGGTATTGTCACAATTTCCACAAAATGTTCCCAATTAATGACATTGTCCGTGGTTCATTTTAAAAATTATGGTTTCCTTTTATTTAATAAATAAATAGAATTTCTGTTCGTCACCTTTATATAATATCTGACGGTCTTCTCTCAATGTATAACACTTCTTATCAATACGAAATCTATTTCCTATTGAACGGAACAACTTGGTGACATGTATTTATCGTCAAAAATTGCCATAGTTTTTCTTTGTTGCCTTCCCCATAGTCGATTTTAATCTTCGCTTCCGATAATGTGAATAATTACGATTATTTAATTTTCGCTAATGTACCTCCATTTTTTTGTTTATGCTTTTGCAAATTAAGCGTCCTTTTTTTAATAAAAAAATGAACATTGGACGCGTCTTAATACACCGTCGCAGTAGGAAGGCGCCAAAGAAAATTAAAACTTTTGCAATTTTCAAAAATTTAGAGTTAACCGCGGAAATTGGACTTATGTCAACTTTATAAGTGTATTCTACTCTATTCTTACAAGAAATTTAAAGAAAAAACAAACGGACTGACGGACAGACGGAGAAACCGACAGACGGACAGGCTGAGGGGTAGGCTGAGAGACAGGCTGAGGGATAGGCTGAGAGACAGGCTGAGGGACAAACTGAGGGACAGGCTGAGGGACAAACTGAGGGACAGGCTGAGGGACAAACTGAGGGACAGGCTGAGGGACAAACTGAGGGACAGGCTGAGGGACAGACTGAGGTACAAACGGAGGATGAGACGTAGGGACGGTCGTAGGGACGGTCGTAGGGACGGTCGGACGGAGGGACGGAGGGACGGACGGACGGACGGACGGACGGACGGACGGACGGACGGAGGGACGGACGGACGGACGGACGGAGGGACGGACGGACGGAGGGACGGACGGACGGAGGGACGGACGGACGGAGGGACGGACGGACGGACGGAGGGACGGACGGACGGAGGGACGGACGGACGGACGGACGGAGGGACGGACGGACGGACGGACGGACGGACGGACGGACGGACGGACGGACGGACGGACGGACGGACGGACGGAGGGACGGACGGACGGAGGTTTTGAAAATAACACTATTTCGGTATCAAGGGACCCCAAAACGTGTATTTCCATTAAAATCTCGATATCGATATTCCGCAACATTACATAACTTTCTCTATACTACATATATATTTCCCGTATATAAGTATGTATACGAGAAGGTAAAAATTGAAAAAAGAAAAAAAGAAAAGGAGATAGAGAAAGAAAGAAAACTCCCGCCGCGGCGCGATCGTACCTATCCGCTCTCACTTCCTCTTTCTCACCTCAGCCCCCGCCCGAGCGCCAGCCGTTCTCGTGAATGGGCCCTGCCCTGCCCTCCCCCCTCTGCTCTGCACTCGATCCCGCCGCGAGAATTCGACGGCGTCGGCGTCGCGACGCTGCTGAGGTCTGTGGGGGCGGCCACGCGGCGCTTCCGTGCTGAGCGCTTCGGAGCGGCGATACGTCATCGGGGCAGAGCGACCGTATTTGGCCGTATTTTGATGCCACTACCGGGAACGCTAGGGTCGATGCAAGAAAATCCAGATCGCTGTTTGGGAAACGTCACGTTTATGAATAATTAACTTACGATTTATCCGGGGTAGGTGTTACAAGGGAATACTAATTTGAATATATCATGCTACAAGAATGTAAATATTTTGAAATTAAATTACCGAAGTGGAAGAAGGAAATGATGTCAAAGTCAAATCTTACGAAACTGAGGTGTATTTATTAATAAGAGCTTTTAAAGGACAGATACTCTAATAATCAATGACATTATTAACAACAATAATTAGTTTCATAGTGTAATTAATGTTAGAAGTAAACCTCGGCCTCCGATTAACTGCTGCCAACTCGAGTATGCCACTTTTCACGGGACGAATATTCAAATTAAAACAATAGTTATACTCATGGTCTTGTATATTGATATCTTGATAATTATCCAACCTCATATTGTAATAAGATGTCTTACGATACTTTTTTTTAATCACCATTTCTGTAATCTTTAGACAAACGAGCGTGACCTCAACCATTTAAACGAAACAGATCTTCAGTTATTCGAAATTACGACGAGGATGTGCGTATAGTATGTTATACATAAACAGTATTTTACTTGGAGCGTAAAATAATTTACGGAAATAAACCAGGAAGTTAACAAATGTTCATGAAATTTAATGGGCGGTTGCGGGAAGGAAAAAGAAGCTAGGCACAAAGATGAGAGAGTGTAGAGAATAATGAATGGCAATAGTGTGGTGCAGGGAGTTGGAGTGCATTCAGCGTGGTGCATGCAGCTGAACAGCAGAGACGCACTGAAAACTTAAACTTCAGAAGAATGATTGAGGTTTATATTGACCGTCAGACGTCATCTTTCCCTTCGTCAGTTATCTGAAAGTCGCAATTAAAAGCGTCTTCCCTTGTCTCCGAATCTGTGCTATCCGGACCTTCGTAGTAGGCAATGGAAGATAATTGACGCAAAAACCTGTGTATCTTCTTTATGGTATCATACTCGTTTTTTAACAAATGCCGATCAACTTTGGTGGCTTAGGGGAACAACTGCCCGGGGTGCTCTGCCCGGAAAGTGCTAGGGTTCGCGTTCCGACGGTGCTAGAATTTTCGATACTAGCTAGAAAGGTAGGTCGAATTCAGCCAGTGTCTGGAGAATTCTATCGGCAAATTGCTCTGATCAGTAGTTTTCCGTTGTTTCTCCAACAACGGAATTTTTTCTCGAAAATAAGTCATCTTCGACTACGCAGGACCTGCACTTGCACGGGATCAGTATCATTTAACCACGTTGCAAGCCTTGCATGTAATTAATCACGGGGGCTGAATTAGCATTAGGCTGAATCCGATTTTTATACCCTAGGGTTGTTAATACTGGGGTGATTGATTGATTTTTTTCGTGTTTCCGGGCGCGTCAACTGCTTTGGTCATTAGTGCCGTTAGTGTAGTGCATGTTTTTTCTCGGGAGATGGCGGTGATCTTTCCCCGCTGGATGGCGAGATCCGGCGCCGACCTACCGTCGGCTCGTGGGGTTTCCCCCTAACCAGGGCTCTCCCACCAGCGGGGCACCGCCCCAGCCGGGACAAGCTCTAAGCTCCCGACCGGTCTCCCGGAATATGCCGTAGTGTAGTGCATGTTAGTGTAAGTGTGTGTGTGTGTGTGTGTATGGGGTGAGGATAGGACAAGGAAGAGGAAGGACTGATCGCGCACTGTCCGTGACCCGTTTGGTAGGGTACTGCTCCGGCATTTGCCTGGTGTTGATCGGAGAAACCACGGAAAATTACCGATCAAAGCAGCCGGCCGCCAGAATTCCCCTCCAGGCAGCAACTAAATTCGACCTAGCTGAAAAGCTAGTGTCGAAAATCCTGCCACCGTCGGGACTCGAACCTAGGACCTGCCGGTCAGAGAATATTGGGGTGATGGAAGATGGAATTATGATGATAAAGAAAGATGAATGGACAACAGTGGAATACAAACAGATTTACACAAACACACCCAAGCCCGAGGCGGGACTCGAACCCGCGATCCTTCCGTCCGAGATTATTCTGGATTTCAGCAAAGCGTTCGATTTAGTAGTTCACGACATCTTACTCACAAAACTAAAAATCATGGGATTTGCACAGCCCACGCGTACAAGGATTCTTAACTATTTAACTCCCAGAACCCAAAGAGTGGTGTCCGGTAGTCGCAGCTCAAGGGCGTTGAACCTTAACCGCGGAGTTGCTCAAGGCACTATATTAAGGCCACTAGCCTTCTTAATCTATGTAAACGATGTGGGACATGCACTTAAATATTGCAGTCATCAAATGTGCGCAGATGATCTTCAGATATACCTAAGTGGCCACCCGTCCGAACTCTTCTCACTCGCACATAAAATTAACGAAGATCTGACAACAAATGGGCAGCGTCATTAGGCCTACAATTAAATCAAAGTAAATCACAGTGCATGATTATCAGTTCGAAAAGCACTATGATATTACTAAACTATGATATTACTTACTATGATATTACTAAAATATTACACTATGATATTACTAAAATATTATCTTCTACTATGCCTAAAATTTATATAACCTACCTTGGTTTTCCGAAGTCAAGAACCTATGTGTTGACAACACCCTTAGCTGGAACTCGCAAGTACATTCAACCTGTCGTAAAGTTTTTGCCGCAATGCATTCGCTGAAACGCCTGCGAACGCTTTTACCAATTAGTACACATGAGACACTCATTAAATCACTTATTATGCCACATTTTGACTATTGCAACTTTTTTCTGACAAACGTTACATCTAAATTACAACGTAAACTTTAAGTAGCACAGAACGCATGTGTACGGTTTTTTTGATCTAAGAAAATACGACCATGTATCGCACTTTTTTTACTCACTTCATATGCTTACTCTAGACAAAAGATGGTTACTTCACTCTCTACTTCTTCTTTATAAAATTTTACACGGTTCTCATGCAACACATCTAATAAGTAATTTCAATCCTCTGAAATTAAACCGAGCTCGTAGTTCAGCTCTGCTCTGTGTACCACGTCACAGCACGACTTCTTTCAGCAAATATTTCACCATTACAGCTATCCGAGCCTGGAATAAACTACCAGCGAGTCTAAAACATTCGAATTCTTTGCGTAAATTCAAAAACGAATTTAATACTTGGGCAAGGTATAACGACTTATAGAATGGCATTAATGTCCTCTTCATTCTCCAGACTTTCCCCATTTCCAAGCATCCGGTCACCGCCCCCCTAAACGCCGCACTTTCCTTACTCTTGAAATTTATAATTCCGTCCCATACCTCATTACTCTATTCTCATTTTCCATTTCCTCTCACACCTTCTAAATTATTAACAACCACATATTTTCCTGTGTATCTTAATGAAATTGTTCAAATAAAATATTGAATAGTTATTAGCTACGCTCCAAATAAAATGCTAAAATACTTACAGCTATCTTTGTACTGTCATCATTGTTATCTTAACTACAATATATTGGCCTTTAGAATAATTACAATTGATGTTTATATTCTATCGTACTTTTACACCGTTTCTTAATACTTTAAATATTATATTTTAAATTACTGGTACTATTAACTTAGAGCCTATTGTGCTTCTCTGGTGTTACAGATGTCTGTATATTTATGTAAAGTGCTAATGTAAACTAAACGTATCATTTCTGTACCGCTTCTGGAATAATTTTACTTTTCCACCTACTTCTTCCTCCTTTTCTTCGCCTTTTCTTCCTTCCCTTTCCTTTACTACTATGCATACAATATTCTTCTCTATTAATGTTCGGCTATAAGCCGCCATTCTGATTGAGGTTTTTCTGGGTTTCCTCAATTGCTTAAGGCGTACGTCGGGATTTTCTTTGTACTCCCAGTCATAAATGTACAGTTTGTCCCTCCTTTAGTCTCTCTCGTTTCTTCCTTCTCGTTCGTATTTTCTACTTCATTTTCATTTATGATTCCCTTCTCTCTTTTTATCTTCTCTTCCATTTCTATACATTGATGCTGTTCGGCCTTAAGCCGCCATCCTGATTGAGATTTTCTGGGTTTACTCAAACGCTTGAGGCGTATGGCGGGATGGTCCCTAGTTTTGCACTCCCAGACGTAAATGTACAGATTTCCCCCCCTCTTATGTTACTACCTTGTATCAATCTAGACTCAATGGTTAGGCGGAAGAGCAGACCCTATGGCCTGATCCTCGCCATTAATGAAGACATTATTATTATTATTATTATTATTATTATTATTATTATTATTATTATTATTATTATTATTATTATTATTATTATTATTATTATTATTATTATTATTATTATTATTATTATTATTATATGAAGAAAAAATCATATGATCGTACAAATTAATATTTTGATGCTCTTAGGTTACACTTAGCTAACTTAATACAATAAAAATTAGCTAAGGTTTAACAATGGTTGCATCGTAAGAAGTTTGCGCGAATTATTTTAAGTATTATATTTAATAATGATTACAGAATAAATAACATTGCCAAAATACCAATCTACAATAAATTTGCACCAATAAACATTTTTTATCTTCTTTGAAGGAAATGCAAATGGAGAAGCAAAGGATTTGGTAAAATTCACACCCGCCTCTTTGGCGGGCGATAGTTCTTGGGTATTCCAGCAACTAGTTTTCTGATTATCGAAACATTAGTGCGGTAAAAGTCATGTAGGTGCGTAGATGTTTAGAACCGTAAGCTCGATCAAGACGACAGCACCGGTCGGTTTGGCCTTTCAAAAGGTGGGGTCTGCCTTCGAGAAGTGGGCTATCAGGCAAGGGTTGGTGAAGCCGGTGTAGTTATCCATAGCGGTTTCTGTAGAGCCACCGGACTGGTTCCAGGTGAAAATGGTATACATATAATGTGGTTGCACGTAATTATTTGACCTTGGAAAGCTTCTCAATTGGTGACGGTGACTGTAGCGGTTTGACCGGGGTAGCAGTAAAATAGGGTACGGAAGGGTTACCCGTGAGGGTTTGGATCTCAGGGGTCAGAGATTCAAACCCTCACGGGCTGCGCGTTAAGGACTGTGCTACTGCTGGTCGCAGCGCGGAGTACCAACTTGGCGCCGCCGAGGGTGCACCCCATTAAAGACGTGCTACATGTCGTGGTGGGCGAGTACGTGAAACTGTCGTGCTACGCGCCCCTCATGGCGCACGTGCCCATCTCCATGGAGTGGCTGGTACCGGCCAACTCCACGGCCAAAGAGGAAGGCCGACTGAACGCCCCCCAAGCGACTGTGCGCTTCAACGACAAGGGCAAGGGCATCGGCTCCACCAAACTCCATGTCGTCAACGTCACTGAGAACGACGCCGGCGCCTACACCTGCCTCGTCAAAGACCACTCCAAGAAGACTGCCAATACCACCATCCTCCTAGAGGTCTGGGGTGAGTGAGCATTTGTATTTATTTGTTTCAATTACGCATGTTCTCCCTCTGAGCAAATGCTCATGTGTAAAGAGCGTCAGATTCATCCATTCATCAGTAACTCGCTCGGTTCAGTTCCTCACTCGTCTCTTATTCCTTCAATTGGTCATTCACCGACACGCTATCTAACACATACGCTCCCTGGTCCCACATGCTCCCACACGCTCCCTGGTTCACATGCGCCCATTGCTCACACGTTCTTTCAGTCAAACGTTCCCTCGATCACACATCCCCTCGCTCACATGTTCCCTCGCTCACACGTCTCCTTGCTCACACTCTCCCATTTCTCACATGTTCCCTTGCTCATACGTTCCCTCGCTTACACGTTCCGTCACTCACAGGTTTCCTAGCTCATACGCTCGTACATTTATTCATACATTGTTTCAAGACATGCGACGGTTGTTTCAAGACATGCGACGTCTTTGCTGGTTCATTCCAATACAACAAAGCGCCTCTTGTGCAGGATCAAACTTACCCTTCATCGACGTGAATATCCCGTCGGCGGACTCGCTGCACCAGCGCGTCGGCCTGCTCCAGACGGCCACTTGGACGCTGGAAGTGGTTACGTACCCGACGTGGCCCATCTTCTTTTGGCACTCGCCCGCCGGCAGATGGCTGCGGGAAGGGAGCTCCGACAAGTTCCGGATGCTCAAGCGCAAGCGCGGCAAGGCCCAGGAGCTGACGCTGTCCGTGCTGGAGGTGGAGCTGTCGGACCGCGGCACATACGTGCTAGAGATCTACACGGGCAAGGAGGAGAAGAGAGTGAACCTAACGCTGACGGTGCTGGCGGTGCCCCTCGTGCAGCTGCAGATGCCGCCCGAACCCTGGCCCCTGGGCACCACGCGCATGGTCACGTGCACTGCGCTGGGGTCGCCGCTGCCCACCGTACAGTGGGCGTGGCACCCGTGCCCCGGCCTGCTGCGCAATTGCGCGCCCGACGACGCCCGCTATGTGAAGGTCTGGGTAAGCATTCTTTCGTCATTCGAACACCTCTGTTATGTCCAATCCCTACATCATGTCTAATTCCTCCATGTCTAACCCCTACATCATGTCTAATCCCTTAATCGTGTATAATCCTACATCCTGTGTAATCCTTACATCTAGTCGAATCCCTACATCATGCATGATACCTACATCGTGTCTAACCCCTACATCATGTCTAATTTCTTTAGCATGTCTAATTCCTTTATCTTGTCTAATTCTAACATCATGTCTAATTCCAACATTTCTAGTTCCTACATCATGCTTAATTCTACCATTTCTAATCGCTACATCATGTATATTACGTGCATCATAGATAATACCTACTCATGTCTAATCCATCCATCATGTGTAATACATACCTTCTAAGCCAAGCCCACATAATGTGTAACACATATATTATGTGTTATTCCCATATAATATGTAATAACTTCATTTTGTGTAATATCTAAATCATGTGTAATACTTACATGTCTAGTCCGTAGATCATATCTACTCTCTATATCATTCTAGTCTAAACATATCTAGTTCCTACATCATGTCTAATCCTTTCATTATGTCCATTCCCTACATCATGTCTAATCCCTACATCACGTCTACACCATTATGTTTAAACCCTATATAATGTCTAAACCCTACACAATGTCTAATCACCACTTCATGTCTATTGTCTACATGTCTATACATCATACCTAATCCTTACAACGAGTCTAATCCCTACAGCATGTCTAATCCCTACAGCATGTCTAATCCCTACAGCATGTCTAATCCCTACAGCATGTCTAATCCCTACAGCATGTCTAATCCCTACTTCATTTCGAATCCCTACAGCATGTCTAAACCCTACAGCATGTCTAAACCCTACAGCATATCTAAGCCATACGCGATGTCTAATCCCTACGGGATGTCTAATACCTACAGCATGTCTAATCTATACGGCATGTCTAATCCCTACAGTACGTCGAATCCTTACATGTTTTATCCCTACAGCAAGTCGAGTCCCCACTGAAGTTATAGTCACTACCGAATGACTAATCCCTACATCAAGGCTAATCCCTACATTATAGCTAATCTGTACATCAAGGCTAATCCCTACATTATAGCTAATCTGTACATCATGGCTAATCCATACATCATGGCAAATTTATGCATCGGGGATAATGCCATCATCATGGCTAATCCCTACGTCATGTCTAATCCTACGTCGTGTCTAATCCCTACGACGTGTCTAATCCCTACGTCATGGCTAATCCATCTCGCCTAATACCTACGTCATTGCTAACATCTACCTCGTGGCTAATCCCTACCTCATGGCGAATACCTACATCATGGCTAATACCTACATCGTGGCTAATACCTATATCGTGGCTAATACCTACTGTGACCGCTCTTCCTTTTCACTATATTCACTAAAAAGCCTACAGCGGGTCACTCAAGTAACCTAGTAGTATTACTTGACCTGTGACTTGTTGTGACAATGTCACACCAAAAATTAGGAATGGTTTTATATGTCCTAACTGCCCTACAGGAGTGAGTTCGTCTTTTAACCTGTTTTTGTAATAAAAGAAACATAGGCAAGTTAATCTTTTAACTATGAACAAAGTTCTAGATATATTCTGTTAAATACTTTAATACAATTTATCTAGCATTTACACATTGCATTGAAAAATTTTATCACTTGCTCTACCTTTAGCAATTACGTGATTACCTAACAACTGCAGTTGCGTTTTAACACTTGCATAAACACTTTACATACAATTATATTACCCTTCACTTCACAAAAAAACACAATGAAATAACTGTACACAAGACAATAGTACATGGAAACACAAAATACTGAAAAAGAATCACATACGAAAATACCCTTTACATTACTTTATACAATTTAGCCAGCAAAGAAAGAAAGTGTCATTATGCAATGAACGTACAATTAATAATAACTCTTTTACTGATTAATGGTTTTGAACAATTTGGAAACGATTAAACAATAAATTGAAAAAACACACACTAAAAAAATATTATCGTTAATAGAAAAATGAAAAAAATAGGTTTTTACAATTCTTTACAGGAATTAGCTATCTGGCTTCCTTTTACGACTGCAATATTGTAAAAAATTACGTTTAAATGATTTTAACTCGACTATCTACGTCTGTAAGTGAGGTGAATTCTATCTCTGTAGAATTATTCTCGCTTCTTTAAATAGTTCTTTTTTTGAGAATGTCTAGTGAAGTTTTCTGACTTACGACACGTCGTCTCGAAGAAATATTTCTACAGCTTGGGAGTGGCGACGGCGACCCAGATTCTTTCAAGGTCATGGCAACCCCTTGCTTCGGCGAACACGTCCTCTGGTGAATCTCTACCACAGTCCTTCGAATTTTATACAATATGACTGCAATATTTCCGCGTAATGAATTTCTTACGTGGTAAACCAAGGCGAAAGACAAAAAATACTGGAAATAGAAAGAAACGTTTCCTATAGCACATACTTTTTACTTCAGTATACGTTCTTGAACGTTGAAATATATATTATTTCCTCATTGATAGAAAAATAGTATATTTCTACGTAATGCGTTCACGTGAATTTATCAGTATATTCATGATTTAAAATTCTCAATTCTGTCATACATGGTATCGTTATTTTAACATGATGAGACAAATTACCTTATTCAAGCTTCTTATCGTCGAAATATGGCGAATTCTCCTGTCCATCCAACACGAACAATTTCGATGCGTCCAGATCGGCGGTCGGCAGTAAAAGAGAGAGCTTTTCGTAGCGGTGCTTTGCGCTAGTGCTGATATTTGTCAAGGATTATTTTTGATTGGTTGTCGTTCCATTCTACGCGAGTGCGTTTAGAAACTTTAATAAATTCTCGCCATGGATACCATTTACTGCTGGCGCGATCTCTTGCAATTCGGGAACACTATAATTGCATCTTGTCGTGTCTTGTTCTCGGGTGCTTCTCAAAAATCAATGGAACCGACATATGAGCGGTTACACTACATAATACTTACATAATGGCTAATACCTACATCGCGTCTTATATTTATATCACGTCCAATACTTATATAGGTATACTTATGTAGGTATTAAGCGATATAGAGTGATAAGACGTAAGTCTTATCACTCTATATCGCTTAATACCTACATCACGTCTAATACGTACGTCACGTTTAATACCTACTGCCTACAAAATGTCTTCTGTCGGCATCATGTCTACTGCCTGCATCATGCCTACTACCTATATCATGTCTACTACTTACATGTTTAATTCTTCTATTGTTTCTAGTTTAACTATGATTTATAATTCGTTACAATTAATTCAATTAAATTCAGTTACGTGGTTTGCAAATATCGCTCTTATTTGTCGATAACTAGAACGATACGGAAAAACACTGTGATTAATTAACATAGAAATAATACGCATTACCTTAAGATGTGTTTTTCCGTCACTGATCAAAATCGTGCACCGGCGGTCAACCGCGCCGCAATTCTATTGCTGGCCTACAGGCGTGGTGGATATCGTGGTTGCAGGCGAGCGACAATTGGGCTCGTGAAGGGGCATTCGGACTGTAGACACGGCAGTGGATGGAGAGACGTGTACGAGAGGTTGTTGCATTGGAGGTACCAGGGGCATGTGCATTAGAGTGCCCTTATATTTTAAAAAAATGTTTGCTAATTTTTTTAGGCTCAACCTTTAAATATTTTCCATTGGGCCAAATTTACTCAAAAATAAAAGTTCATATCAATAGGCCGTTATTAACCCGTACCCAATTTAACGCGAATTTTTAATGTTAGGGATAGTTGATTTTGTTGTGTTAAGTCAGTCGAAAACTACTGCTACGTGTTTAATACAAAATTTTATGTTTGAATTTAATTCATTTTCACTCTTTAGACTGCATTATGGTCTTTATTTTTCTTGTGAGTACTTTTTTCAGTGTTTCTCTTTTGCAATATGGGTACAGTGAAGAATGTGTTGATCCACACTACACAAATCCCTTTCGCGCTCATTTACACTCAGTAGTGCATGGAAATCTTGCATTAATTTAACAGCTCTCTCAGTGCAGTCAATCACAACTTTCAACTTTATAAGTAACCTTTGAGCTTCTACATATGAAGAGTTGTTTTTCTAGGTGAAAGGTCATTTTTGAATAAAACTAGGATCCATCATCAGGCATGGGAACAGATATCTGCTTTTGGTCGACACTAAATCGGCTATTGTTTGCAATGAAATGAAGATTAAATTGAATTAGAAGACGTATTGTATACTAACGAATTAATTATTAAATAACGGTCATGAGCTTACCATATTATTCCCCACGCAATGCGTCACAAGAAGGAATATATCACTCTTCCATGTGTAGATTCTCTCTGGCTAAATCTGCTACCATTTTGATTTTGATTTGCATGTCTTCATCATCAAAGACATTATACAATAGATATTTTTTCTAAAAAGTACCACATACGGTGTCTATTTTTTTAGAGTTGCTTTGAAAATTGTGTAATATCGATTACACAATTTGAAACAATCGTGTTTCGTGTGATTTTATAACTTTTAAAAATTAGATACCTTGTTAAGGAGCTTTTACAGCTGCACTGCACTGAAGCGACGGTTTGACATAAAGAGTTACACTCATCAGGAAGACATTTTTTAAGGATTACATCTCATATTTTACATTCAAACATACATAGGGAAATAAATTCTTATATGTGATGACGGCACAGAAGGAACAATTCCCTGTCCAAATATTCTTCAATAAAGACACATGCTCCTTTAAAACGTCAAGGGTATGATGCAGTTATGTAACAGCAAAGAATTTGTACATTGTCTTTGTTCGGGCCCACACGCAAAAGCAGAAAAGGACGCCCTAGGCGGCAACATCGAAGCGCGGCATGGAAATTTCCACAAGCCGAGCGGCATCACCGCGCCGCACGCGGCGCGACATTCCACGCCTGAACCTTCTAAAGCCTTCCAGAACATTTCAAAATTCCAGCAGTTGCCAATTGGTCTGTTTAAATTCACCCCACTTCGCCATACTGCAACCGAAAGGAAATCAGTCGTTGAGAGGCAGCCTCGCGAGAAACATGTCTCGGGCTCCGTGTTAATATATCATGTAAAAATCTCATACAGAAAGTAACATTCTGTACTCATGTTGTGGCAAAGTGAAAATCCGCACTATTTCAATTTGTTATAGCTCAGTATTGTGTATAAATTGAACTAACCAATGTGTTTCACACGAAGTTGCAAGTAAGTTGCCTTTGTGATTCATGATGGAAGGTTACTGTATTCTCACATTGAGAACAGTACTAAAAGTGTATTTTAATTGTAAAGAACAATTGTGACAATTCAAAAGTTATTAAACATCATTCTGCAAGGTGAGAATTGTGTTTCCATCATAACCCACATCACTGCAAGATTCCCTACGAGTGTGGGAAGGGACTGAGTGGATTGCCTGCTAACATCCTACACCTAATTATACAGTCCACTAAAAGCAAAGGCAACCCCGTCCAGTCTTTGATATCCCAGCGCATTAACATATTCTAAACAGCGTTAGAAGTTGCGTTTAGTGTGCTCTTTACCATAAGAATTCCACAATTTTTGAAACTCCTTGAGCTGCTGACTGTCCCCAAATGTAACAAGAATTGGAACTCTCTTCTTTTGGGTCCCTGATATGTAATGCAGATAACAGTTTACCTTCCCAATGAACAGTAAGAATTTCAGATAAATTACTCATAAAGGCTGATCTAATTGTTTCTTAACGTTTTCATCTCTTCTTGTGTCTGATTAGAAGAAAAGAATATTTATTATTTGTTCTTCGGGTATTGTTGGTCAAGTGCCTCTGCTGAAAGATGTTTACATAATCTCTTATCCGCTCGCTACTAACATTGAGGTCACCTGACCTTAGAAGTTTGTTATCTGTATCTACAGACGATGATGGAGGTAAAGTATATGATGTATACGCTTTACACAGTTGTTTTCTTTCCTTTTCTCTTCTTGTAATGCTCTTCGTCTCGCCTCTTCTTCTGTACACGCGAGAAGTTGGTCTACTTTTGCAAGATTGCTTTCACTTCCTGCCTCTCTTGGCCAAAGTAAAAACATCCTATATTCTTCCAACGTGCCATTTGTATCAAATATTCGAACGTGCAATTATAAACAGATTGTTCATATTATTTCTAAACTGCTCTTGACAATGCAAATTGTTTTTTTTTGTAATTTTCCCCACACGAACAATGCTAATTATCTCCTATAGAAATGCTTGCTTTCTCCTAATATGCCATGCACTCACAAATTTATAAAATAAAACTTCAAGCACTCATTTATTTAATAGTAAATTGTTTCCAGCTACTATTTGGTGTTTTATATTAATAATATTATCTTCTATTAAAAACACTCGTTTCTAGGTACTGCCTATGACACTAACATATGGCATTATGTCACATTACTGATCCGCAAACAGGTGTGACACGATCGATTGAAATTCTTGTACTGTTAGCCTTGGGCTGACTCAACGGTTTGGACTTGTCCGTCATGCGAATTCGCGCTCAAGTCGGCACGGGTTAGAATCCTACGATCTCAACAAAATTTTGTATTGGCATTTTTTAAGGTCATTCAAACCAAATTGCAGGGTGAACATTCAAAAATGTTTAAATCGGAAAATAAGGGACACCCTAATGTGCATGTAAAAAAGCAGTGTCCCGCCTACCGCGCAAACTTTTTTGCTGCGTGAATGATATATTCTTTACAAGATTTTGCCTAGATTCTGTATGTTAGGGAAGACTACGCCCAGTCTGATGAAAATATGCCTACTGTTACATATTTTTCTGATGATAAATATGTTAAAAGTATGTCTAATGTAAAATATATTTATGATAAATTTGTGTAACATAAGTATGTTACTTTGTTATTAATAGTCACATCAGCCCGCTTTGTGTTTTACGAGGAAGAAAATAACACTTTGGTATATAAATGTTCAAGACCACTGATTAATCCACATTTACGTACAAATTGGATATAGCCCAAATACCACAAAAATATTCTGAGGAAAAAGCCATTTGAAATAGTCGCTTCGAAGTTAATCGAATAATAAATAGGGCGTATTCCTATTAATAAATATGAGTACTGTACTCTACCTGAATCGTAAGAATGATGATCCAAAAACTTGGTGTTCTTGATTCCACTTGCCTACTCACTGTACAAGGTTTGGTACCACTTGCACACTCACTGCAATGTTCGCTGACATTTTGTGTTGACCATTTTGGAATCCGCCCATATATATTGTGACGTAACGGGGTGCGCGCGCGGCGACGTGGCGTCCGCCGACCGGCGGGCCGTACTTCAAGGTTTACAAGATACTTTTTATTGATACCTCCTGTAACGGAAGTCCGGGACCGGGGGACGGAGTTCTTGACCTGGTTGCTCCTACGCTTCCCAAAATGAAAACCAAGTGCAATTTTTAAAAGAAAAACCAAAACACACTTTAATGGACATTAACATCTACAAGAAGTATGGTCACGTTTGCTTCCGTGAACCATTTACCGCGAGAGGCCTCTCCGTCAAAATAAGACACAAAGATTACAAATCATACAAAAAACAACAAAACTTAATTCTATCCGTATTCACAAGTGTACAATTATTGTCCTAGAGCCGCGGCTCCTCCTGCCCTCTCACCTGCTGCCCGCGATCTCAGGGCGACGATCCGTTCAACAAAGTCATCAGACAATAATGCCCCCCCCAAAAAAAAACAACCCATAACCTAGACGCGGCATCTCGGTACAGTACTTATCGTGCGTCATGGGCCCGCCACCGTGCCACTTGCCACGGTCCGTAGGTTACCAGTGTCTCCAAAAAATGACCGTGTCCCCGGCGCTGATAAGCGCCGCTGCCACAGTCCGCCGCTCCAACGCGCGGCCTGGCTCCGCTCCACTCCACACTTAACGCCGACTCCTAACTATTTCCCGACACTCACCGACTTGCTTCCGAGCACCTCTCCACTCAACAACACTTTTACCAAAATTATCGTACGCAACGGCGCGGCTCACTGCCTTCACTCCACTCCGACTTTGCCTACCGTTCACCTCCAACCCTCTAGCGACACACCTCAGGTCGACCCCTACCTTACTTCACTCCCCTCCTTTCTTACCCCACTTCCACTTTTCCCCTTTCACTGCCCCTCCGCTACGGTCGATACTGCCGCCTGGGGGGCAGGGGGAAGCGCGGGAACCACGAACGGCGCCCTGCCTCCCATACCATGCAAACCACAGTGGCGACAGCCCACACTTGGGCTCGGCGTCACAATATATATATATATATATATATATATATATATATATATATATATATATTGTACAGGCGAGACGGAACGAACGCGAAGCACGAGACTTCGACGGTTGGGGGAGAGTATAATAATAATAATAATAATAATAATAATAATAATAATAATAATAATAATAATAATAATAATAATGACTTTATTTATGTGGCGAGACTCGGGTCATCAGGCCCGCTCTTCCGCCTAACCACGTAATACATAAATTTATAGATAAGAATTGAGATACATTTAGTAAATAATAATATTTAGTAATAAGTAAATAATTCAACTTACGTATGTCATGCCCCTGGGCTCACAAACGTGACAAGAATACAACGTCCCCGCATTTGCCTTAAGCGACCGGGGAAAACCAGGGAAAACAAAGGAAGTGTGCATGCTCTTCAGTATTGAGCAACAAAATAATATATTTAAGATAGTTTTAAAAACAAACAAACATTACTGACTCTGGATAACTCTAAAGACGTGCCCGAATATAAATTCTGAGAGATATTAATTTAGCAATACGTATCAAATGTTAACAAAAAATCTCAAATACATTCATGAGTCATAAAAAACAATATGAGAATGCACACAACCACCCGGCCAGGACGACGGCTTAGCGCCGATTTTAGGTTTCAACATCATGTACTAAGGGAAAAGACGCATTCAGTCAGAGCCATGAGAGTCAGAGCCCAGAGAGTATCGTGGGAACAACAGGGAGTCGGGAGTGGAGTCGAAGAGGGAGAGTAACGGGCAGCAGTACGGAAAGCTAGTGATGGTGGTGATGGATAATAGTTGAGACGAATCCGATTACATCGAGTAGCATGAGTGAAGCGAGACAGCGTCGGTGGGCTTAATAAACGAATTTGGAAGATTTGGAAATTATGACGGTGGCTGATTTGGCGGCGAGTGGACATCGCCGTACCCGGCAAAGCACGACTACGGCGTGGGATTTGCACCGGCGCACGGTGGTGCATTTTCCCGAAATCCTGGCCAAAACCTAAAAAATTAAATCGCGTTTACTGAACTTTTGCATAGACTACGACACACTGTATACCTGCGTGCATCTGTTTCTGCACACTCCGTGTCTCTGGGTCAATTCCCCTGGCACCAGTAGTCACCCGAACTTACCCTTCGCGGCGTTCGGTGGACCTGCAGTGTCAGTTTCACAGGGAGACTATCTTTGTTTGTACGTGGTGGCCATACAAAGTTGTGCAGAGAAAACTGGAAGTATGGATTCTCTTTCTGAAAGTTTGTAGGGTATTTTCATGTTTGTTTCATAATGCATTAATGCATAATACCGACGTGGGAAGAAATATTAAAATGCATGAAATTAATACAATAATTTTAATTATTTGTAAGTTCACGTAGGCTGAAAGTTACCAATTTGGCGGACTTCCCTGATGTTTCTAATTTTATTTACTACCTGAATCTATCCTCTTTCGAACCCAGTGATAAAATCATTCCCCAACTTGCCCCATTAGTAAAGACAAAGAATTAACGTTTCGTCGAGCACGCGTGACCGCCAAATATGACTCGTTGAGTTCCGTCGTGAGAACGGGAACTACTTTTACAACGCTGTTTCTTGGGGGAAATTTTGATTATACTGAAATAACAAATTTATTCAATATTATAAACAAAAAAATTAATATTTTAATTATTGTAATAGATTATGACTATTCACTAATATTACATGAGCATAATATTTACGTACATATTACATCTTTTGAACTGGATTACGCACATTTTATTTCATTAAAAGTTGTATATAAAGTAATATTTACATAATATGTGCCATCAAAACTCGTCCTCAGGAAGGGTGTGCGCCCGATGAAAGGTCAAATACGTACGTAATATTAAAGAAAGTCATCGTAACACGTAATTTTTAAAAATTAAATCAAAAATTCAATTGATCGGAAAGTAATATTTGTTTACTTAACTCGTAAGTTACATACCAACAATTATTCCTATTTCATTGTTATTGTTACAAAATTAGTATTAAATTGTTTTTAATGAAATAATACTGTAACTACAGTTTCAATAGAATTAGAAACATTTTATTGGCGATGTCCAGTGGATACGCCATCTGCATTACCTTTTATAGTAGTACGCACTGGAAACTGCCAAGAAATATGTTTCCAAATATTCATGGTATTACATGCCTAGACTCTATTCGCAAAGATATAAGACGGTATGGAGAAGGATTCTCGCGAACATGTTCAAGACTACACCCAATCCAGGAGATGTTTAATCGCCTGTTGAGATCTTCTGTTCCTTTCATTTCCAGCTTGAGGGATCTTTCCAAAAGAAAGTTAAAATTCTTGAACAAATATGCTTTGTCTCATTTGCCTGGGCCCAATATCACCGTAGGGAGAAATGTACTCTAGTGAAAAATGTGATCTTCGGACAGTGTATATGAATTTTCTCTGGCAGAGGGCAGGAGATGGCATTAATACCATGCTTATTTATGCCAAATGTTATCAATTAATATGTAAGTAATCCCTACGGTTTTCTAAAGTCAATTTTGTGAATTGATAAAATTTAACGAAGTTTATATAGAAAAATATATATTTATATTTCACAGATATAAGCAGTGCATTATTCTAGTATTATGTTACCAGCTTCCTTACATTATAAAGATAAACCAAAATAATTTTGGTCGTCGTAGAAAACATACTATAGCTCTCAGAGGTTTTAGCCAAGAAATCGCCAAAATGCACCACTGTGCGGCGGCCGGATAGAAGCGGCGGGGGCAAGCGCCATGGCCACGTGGCGGGCGAAACGGCCCCGGCTCGTCCCATCGCGCTGGCGCATTCGGAGTTGGTGAGCTTAAGGAATTTCACACGCAGCAAAATCAATAAGACTGTTACTAGAAGGGACTTATTATTATGCGGCAATAGAATCCAGTGTATTGGGAAAGGGAGTAGACGATTGTGTGAGGGGGAATTAGATGAATTCAAAGGGAGCTCCCATTTGCAGTATGAATTGTAAAGTTAAGACAGAGATAATATGTTCATTAGCAATATTTACGTATTTAATAAGAAAATTAATCATACTTGTAAGTGCCATGAGAAATTCATTAATGCTAAACTATTATTAACAAAATATTTTAAACATCTAATAAAACGATATTTTGTGTAATATCTATTATCTTTTCTGGGAATAAAGCATTCTGCTTGTGCATGCACTCACAGCCCTTCCGCAAAAAAGAATACAAATTTACTGTAGAGTAGGTCCGAATCGCCGGTCCGTCACAATATATATTGAGATATACAAAATTTCTCTACATTAATATCTTGCAAAGATCTTAGCGTCCGGCTTGCTGGGTCAATGGGTCACGATATATTATAATCCTTATTACCTTTATAATAGATTATAGGATCCGCTGACTATACAGCGCAGCTGGGAATCTGAAATAGAATGATTCTATATTTCTAGTTCATTTCTGTTTGGATTGACTAAATGAAAGATCACTTTCTTTTCTAAAGAACAAAATTTAACAAAGTTTATTGTTACCTTTTTAGCAAACAATTTAGTGAATTTAATAAATGATTTGATGTTAGGCCTTTGATAAAGATATCTTTGAATTTACAGTTTTATACCGCGGTTAACTTATCTATTCTTCGTTGATGTCCCTCGTAGACTTCTCAGTCGAAATATCTTGCGAGCTTGCCGTAGTCCAAAGTCCCAAGAAATCCTCTTCTGCTCCTATCCAAACTGGTCTCAAACTATCAAAATTATCAGTCCCGATTACGTCCTATGACATAGTCCCGAAATCTATAACTCGATTACCACTCCCGACAAAGTCCCAATTTATGCATCAATATTACTTCCACATGCAATATCTGCAATATCATTTACTGTCCTTAAAATTTCACGATCTGATAACCCGACTCTGACTATCTGCACTACACTCGCTCCCTCTCACGAACCTACGATCAGTTCAGACACGCGATGCCGGTCAGAATGAAATCTTCCTGCATGATTCACCCTCGAAAACATATCTTCTTTTTTTTAATAACATTTGACCGTCCTTCTCTCACCCAGCCAATCCATACGTTCGTTACATTTTGGTGTAGCTGACCTTTCGATCGTCTAAACTTCTTCGCCCCATCCCAAATTTTCTACTTTCGGCATGCAGCCACCTCCTAATGCATTTACAAAAAACAAAAACTACATTGTTTATTCACGGTCGTTGCTAAGCCCATGCTCTCAAGTGATATATTCTAATGCATGTTCCATCATATAGTCTGCAAATAAATGTTTGTTTATTTTCATGTGACATATCGGTATATATATATATATATATATATATATATATATATATATATATATATATATATATATAT